>JAAAKE020118540.1:0-15723 GCA_010014785.2 Anisolabis maritima | reverse complement strand
GTTGTTCCTATCAACAATAATAATAATAAAACAATATATTTATTCGACCCCCCTTCTGTGACCGAGAGATTAAAGATACTGTCATTGTTGTCAACAATAACCTTCAAAGCCAAACGGTGTGGGATCAGATCCCAGGCTGTCCTATGAAAATTTATTTATAATAAATCAATTGGATACCAATTGATGTAAATGTGTTTAGATTACATGAATTGTAATTAAAATAAATATGTATCGTTTCAAGTCTATATGGCCTCAGATGTTGAAAAGAAAAAAATATCTTTATTTGCCCAAATTACATTAAAAATTAGTTTATTACTCTTTATCAAATTTCCATTAAGTTATTTTTGGTAGTTTTCTTTATTTTTAAGTATGGAAAATTAAAAAAACCTTATCTTTTATCTTCCCAATAAAATAAATAATAATTCAGAGTATGTGTAACGTTCTTAATGTTATGTTTAATCCAGCCGGACTAAAGTGAGACTTAATTTTTACTAGCTATATTAAATAGATAAAAAGTTTATGTAGGCCTAAAACCGACAAAATCATTTGCGCGATTTTTATTATAAAATATTTATAAATTTCATTTTGAGTTATATTACAAATTTTATTAATTTTGCTTGGAATTTTTTTTCTTTTCAACCTGGGATATTTAACTTTATGGAGGTGGTTAAAATGCGGTAATAACAGGGAATATAAATTTTATTTCTTTATTTATTGAATATAATTATTTTATGCCTTCTTTAGAGGATTAATCAAATCAAAACGCTGTTTCTAATCCAAATCAAATATGACAAATGAGAGATATAGAAGTTAAAAAAGAGGGCTGAAACGTCAGAATTTTAGATCAAGTAAATAAATAAAATCTAGTTGAATTATTAGGGAATTTTAACTCTCAAAATTAATATCATTTGCAGGAATAAATTAATATTTTCTCTAGCTCAGATATGAATAACTACCTGGAAAATAGGCAACCAATATGACTAATTTTCTAATAAATTTTTCGGTTAATAGTTCCATCGTTCCTATACGTATAGCTGATCACGTATGGTTAGAGAATTTCTAGGAAGATTTAACAACTAAGATTTCGTGCATCGCTCTAAAGATGTTATAAATAAATTAATAAATTTACGACATGCTTAGAGAGAGGAGTCCTCGGTGGCTGGGTCCAATCAAACACAAATGCAAATTTATAAATTACATAACATAAAATAACAAACAACAAAATAAATACAAAAAATACAAGAAAAAAAAAGTGACCAGTTAATTTAAAAAATTAAAAAATCCAGTGAGTAAGTCATTTTGGTTGCCTGCCTTCCAGTAAACAAAAACGAACTAATTTATACACCGTAATCCTTTTATACGATTTCTATTCATGATACTTGACTTGATTGCTCTTATACTCAACAAAATAAAAAGTAAAAACACAAAAAAGAAAATAAACTTACTTTTAAATAAGAACGGAAAGTGAATTAATCTTTCAGAGTTCTGTCTCAACTTGTTCTGAAATTAACAAAAGGTCCCACACTTTGATTTTAACTTATTTACTTAGAGATTTTAAAAAAATTCTCTTTTAAATAAAAAAATAACAATAAATATTGTTATTCGCAAAAAATTATTTCGAATTGAAGATTTTATTATCAATCAAATAAAATTAATAAAACATCACATTTATTTTTTATCAATATATATTAATATGTAAGATACTGTTTTTACTTTTTTAATACTAATTTATAAATATTTTTCCCAAATTTTCTCCCTTTTTGGAAGAAGAAAACTTTTTCAAACATTTTATACGCTGGTGGCGACTTTGGTGTGTTCTTATAAAAACCGATGAGCATGTGCATATAAAACGGGTAATGACAGGCTCAGCGCCACAAAACAAACAGATTTTTATCATCCATCCAGTAAATAAATTCTATCAACTATAAATCACAACTTGCAAGGGAATTTTTATTTTTTTTTTTTCATGCTGCTATTGCAGCTTTCAAATTTAACCTATTTATATTTGTTTTTTTTTTAGAGTATACAAAAATGATCATAAAATTTTTTTATATAAACTTGTTTTTTCCCGTTTGACCTAGACTTATTACATTCATTAAAAAAAAAAAGTTCTCAAAATTAAAACTAAATATGCAAAATAAGATGTCATAGGTAAAAAAAAAAGTACATAAAAGATTTGACAAATACGCCACTGTTTATAACTGAGATGTACCAACTCATCCATTACTTCCGTCCACACAATATTTTTCATTGAAAAAATTCGGTTGTACAAAAGTCAAATAAAGATAAGACATAATTTTGATATTGATTTCTAGGGAGAGGGAATGATAGTAAAATTTTGGCTGATCTATTTCAATTTCTAAATTTTTAAAAAACTTTCTTTATAAAGTAGGGAAGAGTAAAAGATTTCTGCAAGATCATCCCTATTTTATGTAAAAATCAACGAGCAAAGTAATAAAAATACTTTCTCACTATATATTTCACATACAAAAAAATATTAGATGAATATAAAATTTAAAAGAAAAATATATATTCAAAAAAAGATAAAGGCATATGCGTAATATTTTTGTAAGGAACCTCCTAAAAAGAAATATAGAGATATATAAAAATATAATATATATCAAATATTTTTTAAAATGGTATCGATATCCTTCTTAAATTCAATGCACGTGACCCTGATCGAAAATACAAGGTTTAAATCGAGAATAAAAATATAATTGTTTAAAGAATTTTAAAAGTATTTAAAAAAAAAAAAAAAAAGATTAACTTTTATGAATTAATAAAAAATATTAAGAGGTAAAAAAAACGTTGAAAGGATTACCTGTCAATCGAAATGGCCATCAGTGTGAAGACAGAAGCCGACACCGAGAGGATTGCGACAAATTGGTTGATTTTACAGTAGACAAGTCCAAAGGGCCAATGTGAATTCAACATGAAAGTGAAGTTGAAGGTTACGTTCAGTGTGGAGACCATCGCATCGGCAATCGAGAGATTCACCAAAAAATAATTGGTGACAGTGCGCATACGTTTATGGGCGAGTACAATCCAAATGACGATTAAATTACCGCCGGTGGCGACCACCACCATCATGGCGAATAGGGCTGACCAGACAATCTGTCGCCATAGGGGCAGCACAAATTTCGGTGGATCGGTAAGCGTATCATTCATCGACCATGAAGCGTTGGTTGAATTAGTCTCCAACGACCAGTTACCAACCTCCATTATGTCCCCTCTCTCTTTTTAAATCATTTCATTTCACTCAAAAAAAAAAATGAGATCAATCATCATGTTTTTAAGTAATTAAATAAATAATAAACTCTTGATGACGAAATTCAATTCGGTTTTTAGTCTCTTTTTGAATTTCAATTGGCGAATACATTTTATATTTATTAAACACCCCCTTCGACGTCAATTTTTTTATAAGTTCACTTATCAATTAAATATTGAATTAAACAGAACAGTAGGTTATTGTTTCACTCTCTAAACGTAGTTAGTTCATAATTGAATCAATAACTAAGTTGCTATTGAATTATTCCGTCTACGTCATTTACACTGAGAGAGAGAGAGGGTAGTTAAGTGGAGGTACTTCAATTTTTTTTTTTTTATTCAAACTCCGATTTGAATTGACGTCGCGCGAAGAAAATTAAATGAAAAAAAAAAAAAAAAAAAAAGAGGGCGAAGATCAATTGCTGGAGTTGCAATTATCTGGAAAAGAAAGAGAAAAAAAAAGATTAGATTAGTCACTCATCCATTGTTTTAGGAATATATTATTTTATTTAATAAATTAAAAGAAATATTGTTCTAGAAAAAGTTGTTATTCTTAAAACCGAAGTGTCAAAAACCCTATTGGAGAATTTTACAAACTCCAGTGGAGCCGCGTTCCGTATTATTAAAAATATAAAAAGGTTTTTTTTTTAATTTTTTTTATTTAAGAAATTTATATGATATGCATGTATGCTTATTATATTTTAGTATATAATAAGCCTATCTTAGTGTATATCTCTCTTAGCATGTTTATTTGTGAATTTTTATATGTGCAGTATATATTATTTTTTCATATCTTAATAATTATAATTTGCGTACGTAATTCTAATTTACTTTTAACTAAGAACAAATTAAATATCAAAATATTTTTAAAAAACGATGTTAAAAAAATTTGAATTAAATATTATTTTTTGACAGAAATATAACATAGAGATTAAACATATTTTCATTTAGGTAATTATAGTAAATAATGGTAGAAAAAAGTGATTGATGAACGCAGAATTGAAGTCGAAAAGCTGCATCCAAAATGCCATGAGCCTTGAAATACATAGGCTCTAATGGAGCAGCGCACACAGAGCAAATACAAATCTTCTCTATCGACAAGGTTTCTCCCGCGTAACTGTTTGGAGTCTTCTTCCAGCTTCAGAGTTTATTATTACTTAAATATATATATAGGCCAAAAATTGCATAGGCTAATTCTATAAAATATAAACTCAAAAAATTTGTAATTTGATGTTTGAAGAGGAAGAGGAGAAGCATAAAAAAAGTAGGAGATATTCCATTCTTGTTCAGATAACTCATGGACGGAGTAACTAGGAGAATATTGAGAATTGTATGACGTTTATGCGGCGTCACATCAAACTATACTCTTTTGTTCCTTGGTGCAAGAGGAATAGGCCTCGCTTCATGTACCAAAGATCGGAGGTCCTAAGCGATAAAACTTTATTTATATTATATTGACTATGAATTAATATAAATAAATGAGAAATCTAAATCAGATGCTTAAAAAGACTTAAAAATAATATATGCGCCTATTTTGTAAGCTTCTCATGATGACCACATCAGATTATTTCAAGTCTATAGCTGCATCTGGTTATTTTTATGTCCTAACTAATTAAAATTAATAAATTAATTTAAAAAATAAGTGTCTTCATGTTTTTTTTTTCTTTTTAAATTTAATTAGAACTAATAAAAAAAATATCCTTAAAATAAAAAACCACCCAGTCTGTAGAGTGATAAAAATTTCATTTGTTTTAATTACTTCCCTCTCTTTAAATATAATATTTAAAATGAAGTAATTAAAGTTTGATTTCCTTATTTCTATGAAAATTACTCTATTATTTTTATTTATTTTTTTTTTGAAAAATTATATTATCGTTAGTTATATTATAAACTCAGGTTGTTATTATTAAATTACCTCCAAAAAAATAACCCCATTTATTATTAATATTATAATTATTATAGGAGAAAAACACTCGCATTGAATTAAGTTTAGGGAAATTTTTGTAAAGACATCAAAATTAAAAAATTACTTAACTTTTTTTATTAAAAGTGTCATTTAAAGAGGATTTTCCTTTATAAAGTTTAAAACCAAAAATAAAATCGTGTTCTGCATTCTAATGATTTCATCTTAAATACTTATCAAATAATTAACTAATTTAAATAATCAAATTAATTTAATTTTGGGGTGAAATTCTCTCTTCCGGTTTAAAAATTTAAAAAAATACATGCCTTAAAAAAAACTATATTAAAATTTATAAAGCAATTCAAGAATGACTAAAATGAGTCCATCATCAGAGAGAAAGTATAGCTTGTTCGAGTAAGAGTGAGTCTTGAAAGCAGTGAGGATAGAATGTTAGCGCCAATTTCAAACACTAATATTATTATTTGAAGTAAAAGTATGTCAAATTATGGCCTGTTAGTATTTATTGTTTACACTTGCAAAATTGGACTGTCTCTCTTGATCTAACGAGATATAATTAATTAGTGAGAGAAGTAAGCAAGAAAAATTAGATTAAGATATTTTTTTGATTTGACGTCTTTTAGTAAAAGTATTAAGATGTTAAACAGTCTATATCAGCGGCGTTTTAAAATTATATAGTGAGGTGCCAAGAATTAGTATTGATAACAATTTGACCCGTGTCATTATACAACCTCCCCAAATTATATTTTATTTAAAATATATAGTACAAAATCGAAAGTCTTTGGAATAGAGGGGGGAGTAGTTTAATTTCAAATTTTGTTTTGATTAAATTTTCTTAAAATATCAATGTTTAATTTAATTGGAAATATTTATGAAGGGTGGTATTTTATAAAAATTATTGTATTATAATATTATTAATATCTCCCGTCCTCCTCTCTTGGAGAAACTAGAATATAACATAAAAAGTTTTCAGAGCGATATGGAAAAATAGCGAGTCATTATTTTGTCCCTATTTTTTTTATTTATTGCGATTTTTCAAGTAGGCTTAAGTATGAAATTTTCTTTATTTGAAAGGCAGGAGGGATCAAGAAATTTAAAAAAAAAAAAAAAAAAAAAAAAAAAAGATTAAATTAATCCTATTGAAAGGCTATCCTATTAAAATAAATAGGACAAAGGCTACTTTTTTTTGTATAAAGAGCAGGTGAAGAGATCTACGAATATTAAACCATTAAAACAAAAAGAATATTTAATGGAAAAATAATCCTAGTACTTAGATTTGACTTAATACATTAAAATAAAGTCTTAACTTTTTTTAAAATATGATAAACTTATTTAGAAAAAAAATTTTTAACCGGAAAGATATAAATGTTTGCTATATAAAGTTTAAAAAGTAACAACAATTTCCTTAACTCATCTAATAATAATAATAATAATAATAATAAAATCAGAGAGAGGAAAACTTTAAAAGTATTATTAAAAGTTATATTATGAAGTAAAAAAAAAAAATTTTAATCCAGTATTTTTATGAATAGGTAAAAAGAAAAAAGTGACAGCCCTTATTAATCCCTTTACCTTTTGGCCTCTGGGTATATTTAAATAGTTTCAATATAGAAGAGAAGGCAAGAAGCCGGATGCCGTTACTCTGATCCTTTTAAGGGAATAAAAAAAAGACCTCATTCAAAAGAGATTAAACTAGGATTTTAGGATAAATAAAATATTGACTGTATTTTGCTTCAAAAAGAACAAGTTTCAGGTAAATTTCAAATAAAATTAAAGGGCATAGAAAGAAAAAGAGAATTTAAAAACACACATAAACCCTCATATTAATTTTTTAATACTCTATTAACAGATAATAAGGTATTTATAGAGTTTCTCTTAGTCGGCGATACTTTGTTAAATATTTTATTTGAAACATGTAAGCTATTTTGTTGTAAGATCAAAACAAGATGAGTCGTTCAGTTCTGGACTTGTTCAAAGAATGAGTTTCTGAAAAAAAAGAACGATGTTCTAAAGATATGTTGCCGAATTAATATAAATACCGTTAATCGAGATGGCTTGGGCAGGTGAAGAGGAATCGCATCGTAACCAGCATATAAAAAAGTCGCCAATAGCTAACGATATATCTATATAATTGGTAGTCGAAATAGTTTCCGCCGAATTTACGCAAAATTCTAACGCATTTTTTCTATTATTCCTTATGAACTTTATTAAACCAAATATGTACCATTTTAGTCGATAACTTTTTGCAATTTTTTTGACAAAACTTAAAATTTTAGAACTTCTATGGTTTCAGGGCGAAAAATTGCGATAAATGATTTTCATAGATCTCTTTTGAATTCAATTTTACACGTCTAAGGGGGTCCAGAACAAAACTAACCATAGTCTGACGTTGAAAGATCTGAACTCTACGGTGGATGCATCAAAACCTCTTGTATAAATTGTAAGAGTCTAAGTGGTGTGAGTAGTTTTTTTCTCATTGAGGAATTTAAAGACTATCCTTTATAAAGTTTTTGAATTAATCTATACAATCCTCTTTTATAGAATTTTTTGAATGAATTAAAATTAAGTAAAAAAAAATTCTTGATTCATTCATAAATTCTAAGAACTTTTTTCTTTTGGTTGATTCTATTTAATATTTCTTCTTTTGTTTTCTTAATTTTTTAGAAAATTTCGTCATCATCATTAATTCTTTGAGATCCCGGTCTTGAATTTTTTTTTTTTATTTTGTTCAATTGCTTGCTAATTCATTTGGGAATTCAGTTTTATTGCATTCGGTTTGCTTCTCCTTCTTCTTTTTCTTCTTTCTTTTTATTTAACTTTGTTATTTTCTAAGTTAAAACCCTCTCACCTCCAAACCTCTTACCCTTTCTAAGTTTTATCATCGATAATTCAGTTAAGTACAATTTTTCTACGCCTTCATACCAATATTCTCATTTCATTTTTAAAATATTTTCATGATTTTTTTTTATTAACATGATAAAAACCAATAAAACATTTTCTACTAAAGTAAAGAAATAGAAAATGAATATAACAACCAATTAATTATTATATTCGTTGAAAGAACAATTAATTAAAAATTTAATGAACTTTAAAAGACATTTACAAATGGTTCCTTTAATAAGATTGGATTATAAAACGAAAGCAGATGTTGAAAAGACAAAAGCTTTTTGACTTTTCGGCAAACCAAATGATATATACTATATTTATTTACGATTCAGGCATATTTATTGAAATCAATTGGTATCCAATTTGATTTAAATAAATTTTCATCGGATTTTCTGGGATCTGAACCCACACCCCTTGGCTTTTAAGGTTATAAATATTATTATAACAATGTCAATAACTTTAACCTCTCGGCCACGGGGAGGGGAAAAAATTGTATTTATTGTTCTAATAAATCTATTGTTATTAAAAGTTTGTTTTTATTCTAAAGAGACAGTTTTATATTTGAGTAATTAATAAAAATACAAAATTGAATTGCATTAAAGATATAAAGATATATATTGAAAAGAAGGTAAGGTATTTGACATATCCTAGTATACCTAATAAAAAAAAATGAAAAAAGCCTCTCTGTGACACCGGATGATTGATTGATAGCGCACTTTATCCGAACGCAACTCCATCTCAGTAGGAGGAAATGAAATAGTCCTGTCAGGAAATTTATTTATTTGGTTTTAAATACCCTCCCTAATTCCCAATTCCTTTTATAATTCAATATTTCATAATAAAATGAAATTGTTGTATATAAGAACAGAAAATAAAATACATAGGGAATGGGATTGTCCTGGATTAGGGGATGCCTTTCCTGATATGGCAGGCGTTTTTCGACTTTCAGGATGGATGGTTAGGGTTAGGGTTTTATCTAGATATAAGACATGTGCTTGAATATTAATGGCTGTAAATGAGGTGAAGAGGAAATAGGCGCAGGTAGGCAAATAAAAACGAGACGTTTCAGACAAAATTTATTATCCATCTTCTGTCGAAGTTTCTGTTGGGAGAGAGTTGAGTCTATAGGGGCATAAATATTCTTAACATATTCATGACGATGTATTCGTATTTTATATTAATAATAAAATTATATATCACTATATTATTCTTAATTAATCATGAATATGTTAAGATTATGTAAGCACATATAGATTCAACTCTCTCTCAACAGAAACTTTGACTGAAGATGGCTAAATAAATTTTGATTGAAACCTCTCATTTTTATTTGGCTGCCTGCGCCCTTTTTCTCTTCTTCTCATAAGACATGCGCATGCCGTATATGAGTTTATATGAAAATTTTGATTAATATAAAAAGAGTACAAATGAGCGGCGGTATGACCGGACGAGACAGCAAGAAAATCGCCGATACTTAAGTCAACAGAATTCGGACTTCACCGAAGAATTTAATATAATAGGGCTACATGTTTGGACTTTAAACTGAAAACTTTACTGTTTTTATTGGAACGCCCAGGCCTGGTTTGACATTTGATCTTTTAAATTTCCAAAATTTGTCTTTACCTCTATATATTTAGATATGACGTCACAACAGGCTAAAAAATTATTAATAATTATTTAGGAGGGTGTGTGGTTTTGGTTTTTACAACCAGTAACTTGAATATATTTGTTGCTGTATCAGAGCATTAATAGTAGTAGTCTATTAAATTTAGATCCCTATATAAAATTTTTTTTAAGAACCTTTAAAAATTACAATACGATATAAGAATAAGAATTTGAATTTTTAAATTTCAAACAAAAGAGAAATGTTGATTAAATTAAAATTAAAACAGGTGGTTTTCAAACAATTTCCAAATTAATAGGCCCTCAGCTGCATTAGATTAAGAAAACTCTTCTTTCTCTCTCTTTGAAAAGACGAATATTTTTGCATTAATTATAACGTCATAAATAATTTAATCTTTTTCTTATTGATAATTTATAAAAGTTAAAAATTCGATATAGAGATAAAGAAAATGAGATGAAAAGAGAGATAATTCTAAATTTAAAATGTTTAATTTTTCCATTAAATAAACTATTAAAATGGATGATAATAATTAAAATTCTTAAGTTTTATTGAGGTGGGGGTAAGCTTTGATACCCCTGAACCCACTTCCCTTTCCTACCCCAATGATAATCGTCATGTATATATATTTGTCTAATGGCCTTCAATGCTCTAAAGACAAAAAATTTCTTCCAGCAAACCAAGATTCGGTAAATTAGAATTAGTGACATCAAGAAAGTCTGGGTACAAAGAACTTAAAAATAGTTAATAAAATTTTGTGTAAGGGAGAAAGTGATAATGTATAATAATAATAAACAAAATAAGTAATGGGCAATATTTTATAAAATTATCACTAACATTAATTTTCTATTGAAAATTTATAAGTTTAAAAAATGTTCAATATTCAATTTTTCGTTTTGTAGTACCGCTTTTCAATTTAGCTAATAGGGTACACATTCAATTTCTTTGAATTTTTTTCTTTTTTCTTTAATTTCAACAGAGTAAGAGATGTAATCGTCTTAGCTTAGTATGGTTTGGGTCGAGATTTATTCTTTTGCTTCTTCTAATTACTGTCCCGAGGCTTCTTCTCTTTACACTTGGTTCTTATTTCCTATTTCTTCATTCAATCTTTCTCTCTCTCATCTTTAACGAAAGTATATATCTCTCATAAAATGAATATAATTTTTAATTATTCCAAAAAAAGTAAAACTCAGTTTAAAAAATATTCTACTTTTTAAGTCTGTAAATTGAATTTATAATTGATAATTTTTATTCCTTTTAAACTTAAAATGTCTTATTTTAATTTTCTCTTTTTCGTTTTCATCTTCTTTTTTTTAAATGCATATTTAATTATGTATTCATAATTCAATTTAAATTTATATTAAATGTAGAGAGATTAGAAAATTAATGTCTTATTGGTCATTTCAATATGAATAGTTTGGTTATTTTACTATTTTTGTCATACTTTTTATTTCTTTTAAAAGATAATTAAAATAAAAAATAATTAGTGGTAACCTTAATCGTTCATGAAAAATATTGTTCTTTTTTAATTCTCTAAATTTGCCCCTTGTAAGTGTAGTAGTAGGAACTTGATCTAAGTGTCAGTAGTTTGCTTCACGAACTGAGCAATAAATGTATTTAAATTATATTGGCTACCAATTAATTTAAATAAATATACACAGAGAGATGGAATATATAAATAAATTTTGTCACTTATTGGATGACGTCAATGTTTTTTATAAATTTTTGCCTTTTTACTTTCGTTTCAAAAACGAGAAGAGGCTGAAATTATATATTTAAGCTACTAGGTACCCTCGCCGCACCTCAAAGCTGTTGAATAAAATCGACTAATGGGCTAAAACTGTACTGTTGTACTTTTTTAGTTGTTTTTTTTTCGATTTTCTCAAAATTTGCTCTAACGTTTTTGAGTAAAATTCATATATCAATTATTTATTAGATGATTTTTGAAATCTATTCCCCATAATTGTTTGGGGCCCATTTCACTTTTGTAGTTGTTCGGGTGATCCGCTATCTTAAACTACTCTAACGAAATCGATTAAATTGGCATTAATTTGACATTAAATGGCTACCTCAAACAGCACGTCACTTAGCTTTACGTATCCTTAGGTAAGAGAAAGTTGTGTGATGTGTTTAGTCATAGAAGATTTTTTTTCCTTTAGTTATTCATAAAAGTTGATGATATGATGATGATGATAATAATCATTTCCTTTCGAACAGGTAGTAGAATTTACTTGAACATTTTCTCCTAACTTCTGTCGCTCGGATTTGGATGCTTGCTTATTTAATATAATAAATGATTTAAAGTTGACTTGCGTCCAAAACTCTCTTGTGTATATATATATCTATATAGGTATGTATATCTTTCGGTTGACTTTTGTGTGGGTCTGTGGCGATAAGAAGCAAGTTGATTTTCACTCCCCTACTCCGAGTTGTATGTTCCTGTAGGATAGTAAAGAAGAGAGAATCCAGAAGCCAGCTTCTGTCTCACTCTTTCTGGCTCCCATTCAAACCGATAACCGAAGAAGAAGGAAGTTTCTCGAAGGAACTTTTATTATTTATTTGACTAACTCCTTCGGTGATGATTAGAAAATTAAAGAATAAATTTTTAAATCAAAAGAAAGAGAAGATTAAAATCAGAACCATTTATTCTAAAAAAAAATATTTTCTTCTTATGTTTTAGTTATTTTACACTATTTTATGTTTAAACATTACTTAAAAAGTTCATTAATGTTCCATGTATAATATGAATGTGATTAGAGAGAAAGCTTTTTGAATATTTCACACCTTTCTTTATTTTTTTCTAATTTAAAAGGATATTTGTAAATAAATATTAAGTTTTTAAGAGTAGAAGGTTGGGGGGGGGGGAAGGGGGATAATTATTCTCATGGTAATCATCAAGGTTTAAGCCTATCACCTTAGGGGAATTTATTTTACAAGCTATTATTACAAGCTTATGAATATGTAACGTCTAATTCATAAACTATACATGAATGAAGTTCTTTGTTTTGCCATTTACTCTAAAATGATTGAGTCATTTTGACGACAGATTTTCATGGCAAAAATGATCAAAAGACATAATATAGTTATTCATCTAATTCACAGATTTATATTCAGATTTCACTCAGTGAAAATTCATTTTGTAAATTTCTAAAAAAACCAAAAATAAGAATTAGAAGATACTAGTTATATGACGACATCATTAATTTTCCTTTTTGATTAGATAAAAATGATGATTATTATAATATTACTTTAATATTCTTTAATCAACTTTAAAAAGTTGAGATCCTAATTGAAGTAAAAAAAAAATTATAAAACTATTTAAATTGTAAATAGGTTAAAAATTAAAAATATTTTTTTTTCTTATCTTAACACAAAAAAATGTTTAAAACGATGTATCCAAACATTTCCAAAAATATGAATTAAGTATTATTAAATAATAGTATTTAATGATCTGAAGAAGCAATATTCTGCTTGGAAAATTATATTTACATAGAGTTTTTCAAATTGTTCATTTTTAATTTCGATCATTTTAATCGATTCAAACTTTATATTCCGGTTTACTTTTCGGGGACTTTTGCAAAATTTGCATTCAAATTACTTAGTTCAAAGTGTCAGTTTATTATTAAAAATTTAAAAAAACAATGAAATTGTTTAATTAAAAAAAAATTAGTAAAAGGCAAAGTTGCAGGACAACTATCTTAGTAAATGTTAATTAACCAATAATGAGGTATAAACTACCCCCCTCAAAAGTAATTGCACTTGTAATGTTTAGTCTTAATAGATAATTAGGAAAGCTATATGAAATTCAAAATCATTAATTTATAATGTTTTATCTGTTATTAAATTTAGTGTTCTTAGATTTCATGTAGATCTTCTAATTATACAATACATTAAGAAGAATTAAATATACAATTCAATTTTTTTTGAGGGGTATATTAATGCATTTAAAAAATATTATTAAGCTTCCCGGAATGAAACAAATGAAACATTCGTGAGACTAGAACTGTGATTTTTCAACCAAGATTATGAAAAATATATTCTCTAAGAGACTAGTTAATATTGCTTAATTTAAATTCAAATGAAGGAAGAATGAAAACTTTCCAGTGTAGATAGGCTTTGTGAAATTCTCTCTCAAAATGAATTTCCTAATCTATGGTACTGTTTATATGGATATCAGTTAGAGACAGTTTGCACTAATTCATTTGAATCAATAACTTTAAGTTAATATTATTGTAAAATGTATATCCCTGCAACTAATTGAATAATAATTTGTTTTAAATGAGATTATAATAATTTAAAATTAATTAATTAAGGAATCATAGGTAATATAAACTTATGTGGAATACACATGTGATTAAATTGAATTAGATAAAAAGTATTTTGTTAATGTATGAAATAGTGTGTGCATAATTTAATAAAGTGTGAATTTTAAGTAATTCTTTATTTATTATTTCCCTCGTCTAGCTGTAGGGAATTCACATTAATTAACCCCCCCCCCCTTTGGCCGAGAGGTTAAAGATACTGACATTGTCATTATTGATAACCCTAAAAGCCAAGGGATGTGGGTTCGGATTTCAGGCAGTCCTCTGAAAATTTATTTAAAACAATTGGATTCCAATTGGTGATAAATATGGCTGTATTACATGTATCGTAATTAATATATATATTGCAGTCTAAGGTCTCAGATGCTTCAGAAACTTTCATTAAAACTAATTTATTTATTTTAGAAAAATTTTAATATAATGAATAACGTTTCAATTGGTTTGGATTACCTTATAAAGATAAAAACAATATAAGTAATTGTAAAAAGAATAAAATTAAGTGGAAATTTTATTTTTTATTTATTCTTTTTTCATAAGTTTATATAAATGCATAAAACTAACTTGTCAAGATATTTCCAAAAATAGGTATCTTGACTTATGTCTGTTCATTTATTCCTTAGGGAATCTAAAGACCAACAAAAAGTAAGGGGGAAAGAAAAAGAACTCAGAGAATGTTTTCGTGACCATGTGAAGACCAAAAGAAAATTCGTTACTTTCGAATCCCAGGGGATACTTAGTTTTCTCTCAAGGACCTGTTGTTGAAAAAAAGCACATCACCCTATTTATTCCAACACAAAGACTTTAATCCTCCAGGATCTGCCATATTTCTGCATGTGCATTTCAAAAAATAGGAAATCCCTACGGATTCATTCTGAGTCGAAAAATAATGGTCCTCATTACATTTTTTATTTTTTTTTTGTTTTGGACAAATCATTTCCCGTCACTCTTTCACTTTAAGGCATGAATGAATAAGAATAACAAAAAATAATTGATAAGGGGGAAAATAAGAAAATTGGAATAAAGATTTATAGTCAAGAAAGAATGAATACTAATTTAAAAAAATTAAATTAGATTTTATCAAATTTGTGTTTGATATGGATAATGAGAAAAATGTCCAAACTTTGCCTATACAAAGCCTATAAATAGAGGCTTTAGTCCAGTTGATCATAAGTTTTATTCACCCTTTACAGTAAACTGCAGAATATAATCCCCCCCCCCCTTCCCAAACAAGAAGACGCTTGCAGTAAAAAAAAAAATAATAAATAGTGGGAAAATTTTTTTTTTACTACTTTTAGTGGGTATGTTACCTTCAACAATTAAAAATATAAATAAATAAATGAATTAAAAAACCTCACCCTCTTATAATTAAAAATTAAAAAAAAATTATTTATGATTTTAAAAGAATAGGGTTTAATAAAATGTTTATAATAAAAATTATTTTATTTTATTAATTATCTCAGTTCTCCCTCTGAAACACTAAGATTCTTTTTTAGGGGGAAATTCCTCTCTAGTTTGACGAATTTTCATACTCCTGAAAGTTAACTATATTATGACCCCTGTCCCTTGGTGCAGAGGTAGAGGTTTCGCCTCATATACCAAAGGTCAGAGGGTTCGCTTCCCGTCCTGAGCGACAAAATTTATTTCTATTATATTGGCTACCAATTAATAGAAATAAATAAGGAGGGAGTCTAAATGGCCTCAGATGCCGA
>JAAAKE020118529.1:0-15728 GCA_010014785.2 Anisolabis maritima | reverse complement strand
AAAGGGTTAAGCTCGTGTCGAGTCCATTTTCGAATTGCCCCCCTTAACAATCAAATTGCCCCCCTGTGGGGCGTGGGTCCCACGTTGGGAAACACCGCTCTAGAGTGTTGGGTCCAGCCTCTTCTCGTCTATGAAATTAAAAAATGTTTGTAACAAAAAGAACAATGAATTGAAAATTTGGAACAAAAATAAATCAGGACTCTTCTCCTCAAAATAGAAATTATGGCTATGGCTGAATAGATAGCTGTAGTTTAACGACATAGCTTTGAACCCCTAATTATTAAAATTATTCAGATATATTGTACATGTGTTTCTATGCTTTTTTAGTGTTTCCTTAAAACGGCAGCCTGGATGCCACCTACCCCCTATTTTCACTCTGGGAGAGGTTTAGTAATCGGCCTTTTATTGTTTTATATTTTTTTTTTTTTTTATTAATTTTCTGTGTGTGAAGACTTATACAGTTTTTAAATAATCTAAAACACATAATTCAAGTGTTCAGCCGAGCGAAAAAATTTATTTTATATATATATAGAAGTTTCTAGTATTTTATATACAACTGTATTTTAGCCATATTTATTTATTCTACTTATTTTTTTATAGCTTGGTGATCCGATCGCCGTTTTTATAGGTTTTTAATGTTATCAATGCCAACACATTGAGCCTCAACCACTTGATGAGGTTTCTATTTATTTTAGTTTAATAAAAAATTTAAAGCATTAAATTTACCGGAATGGTTTTCGGGTATTTCCGGCAAAGTTCGTGTTTCGTGCTCGTATTGTTGCCGCCGCCTCGGGAAGAGCTTCCCATCTTGCCCGCAGATGTCTCTAGCGTTCTCAATTTGCTTTCATTCAATAATTCTGTCATTAACTTTATACAACTATCATCCCTCGCCACTCCGGGAAAAGTATTTATCTCAACTCATCCCTTGCAATTTTATTAATACTTATTCACCATGTTATTTTCCATTTTTATGGTATTTACTCAATTACCACCCTATTTACGTTTGGCATTTTGACTTTACAAAGCATCAATTTGGCATTTCCTACTGATATGGGAGAATGATTATTAAAAATATTATAGATCTTTTTGTCCTGATTGTATTAGTCGAAGGTATGTAAATAAATATATTTCTTTTTTTTAAATAAATCATTTAATAATAAATTTATTAATAAAGTTTCAGGCAATTGTTTTGCAAATGAATTCCCCGAATTTCAAGAGTTGACTGTTGATTTAGGTGAGAATTTGACATTACCCTGTACGGATCCTGAGACATTGACACCTTTGGGTAATTCGGAGGATGTCATGTGGGTGAGAAACGGACGAGTTGAAGAGAAATTAAGCAAGAGCATGATTGGGCCAGATGGTGGTCTTGCCTTGACAGATCTCAATAAAGAAGATGCAGGGATCTATTCTTGCACGCTAGAAGGACAAAGTACTAGTTCACAGAACGATGAAGATAGTGATTTTCGAACACAATTCAAAGTCGAAGTTCGAAGTAAGTTTATTAATTTTATCCACCAAGCTAACTTATTTCAATATATATAAATAAAAGTAGTTGCTCGCAATTTGACATAAACTATCAATAAATTAATTAATAATAATAAATTCCAATGTCGAATTGCTCGGCATTATTTCCCATATAATAGATTAATTTATTTAATTTGGTTGTGAGTATTTTTGTTGATGAGATTAGATCACCTGGTTCCTCGGGATCGAAAACGGAATCTCAGGTCTTTAGGAGCATAGGCTCCTAATCCTTCCTTCATACCCCGAACATCCCACACTAATAAACTCACATAGCCCAAAATTTATTAAGTCTTCTAAAAGAAGTCACTAGCGAGTAAAACAATTTAATTAACAATATTTTAGTCAGAAATGTGTGAAAAGAAAAGAAATCACCCAATAAGGACAGAGTTAAATAAATGATCTCCAAAAGCAATTTCCAACCGTTTGAAACCTTCAGATGCATCTATACTGCTTTTTTGATAATAAAAAAAAAAAAAAAACGAGAACTATTTCATATGTTTCAATATTTCATTTGAAATATTAAGGATATCATGGACGTATTCAGGGGGGACCCGGTTCCGCCCTAAGTCGAAAAATTAGGGTTAACCTCTCTCAAAATCAAACTCCCAAAATGTGAAACGTTTCACCTTTAATTTAATAATGCCATTCTCAGTCACTAGAGAATTCAGAATATATTCTCATTACTTCGCTGAGGAGCATAATTAGACCTATATAAACATTCTATTTTTTATATATATTTTTGTACATTAAAATATACAACAACTCTATTTGCAACTTATTGCCTAATGCATTGAGTCTTCCTACACTCTTTAGTGACTGAAGAGAGCATTATTTAATTAGAGCCGAAACATTTCACATTTCTTTTTCGATAGAAGCGCTATCCAACTGACTGATTCCCTATTTACACATTTCTGATCAACGTACAGCCACCAATCTCATCTTGAAAATTTTTAGTTTACACATCAACCCATTGAGACTTACTGTATAATTATTTTATTTAAAATTTGTCGACTTTATCATTGAGGCCATCATTTATATTTCTATTAAATATAGAGGATTAATCTTTTTGAATGACATTACGATTAGTTCTGAGAAATTTCCTTTTTCATTCATAATTTCAATAAAATTTAGAATTTTTATGAGAATATTTGTATATATATAGCCACAGCGAGGTAGTACGGATGGTTTTGGAAGAGAAATATGCCTATAAAAAATAAGAACTAGTTGCTCAGTTACTATTAATTTTTGATATTATAAAAAATATAATCGCATTTCTCTTTAATTTTATTTATTTTAAATTATTTTTCGATAAAGAATTTGAATAAAAAACGGTAAATTATTCAATATTTGTAAATAAATTTTGTAATTCTGATATATGATAATAGGATATATTTGAAATATGGTGGTTTTCAAATAACGCCCTATGAGATTAACCAATATATCGTTTAAAATAATATTTTCAAGATGATTGTGTTGACTGGGTATTTAGTTTCTACTAGGTTCAAACTAGGATCTTGCACTTGCCCGGCCTATTTGTTTCGGTCCCTTTACTTTGGGTTGTCTTAATTTAATGCTATCCCAGGATAGATCCTGGTTCGAATTCAGGTAGGACCAAATATCTCCAGTCGACACAATAATCTTGACATGATATCGTTTTATATTTAGATCTGCCTCTAGTTTTATCTTAAATTTATTTTATATTTTAAAATAGAAAATGTTTTATAAATTAAAATTACATATTTTTATGTAACAGTATATTTAATTATTTATATCTAAAAAAAACAAGTATTTATAGTTGTCCTTGAGGTAAATTGCTAATGAATCTATAAAAAAAATAATTGGTTGAAAATTACCAATATATAAGGAAGTTCAATATATAGAAAAATTAATTTCAGAATATATTAAAAAAACTATATAACTAAGAAAAAAATTTACATCCCCCTAGCGCACTCCTTAATGGTGCGATGTTTTCCAAAAATCATTCATTTAGGCAATTAGCTCTATGTTTTGTGTCCAAAATTTGAGCACAATCAAATAATCTGATTTTTGAGTTATCGTGGACGAAATAAATTATCAGAGAAATACACTCACACACATATAGACATCATTTCAAAAAGCACTTAAATGGACTTAGTGGACTACAAAACACATTTTGGTAGTTTTAGTTCAATTTCGATTTTTTTTTGTGATTAACCTTACCTACCTAATCTTGGATCGGTTGGATAATTTATTTTTTTATTTTATAAAGATAAAAATGAATAATAAATCTTAATTAAAATAAATTATATATATTTCAGCTCCTCCTCCAGCTCTTGTCAATGTAACAGTTCATCCTTCTACTGTTCTTGCTCTTTTATTATGGGAAGTAGTCGACACTGGTGGCTATCCAATAACACAATTCAATGCCTTTTATAAACAGAAATATCCGACAAAAGACGATGAAAAATCAAATGAATGGCATTCTGTCATTACAGGCCACATTAGCCCTAACGTTGTAAGTAAATTTTTTTTTATGAAAAATTTTCCCAAAAGCAGATGCTTTAGAAGATTTTGAAAAAGTTAAAAAATTTTTTTAAATTATAAAATTTTGTAAAAAAAAAAACTAAGAAAAATGTGGGTGATAAATATGTCACTAGATATCGATAGATAAAAACATGGATACTTCATTTTAAGTTCACAGTCGAAAAGTTAATATAGACTTTGGTCTTTGTATAAAATTTTGCTTAAACCTTGTCAAGTTGTTTAGCCTCAGTCATGTCTACATATTCGCACAATGACATGATCAGACGAGATTGATAAACTACTCATCGAAAGCTTAATTCATTTATATCTCGGAAAAAATATGATTACAAGATTACCCTTTAACAATAAAAACGTAATGAGACAATAAATAAAAGAAGAATAGAATCCGAAGGTACATGCAAATTTTCCCCTCACTTATTTTAAAGAATTCTTTTATTTTAATAGGGGAGGAACCCATATGATGTTATTTCCCATCCTTGAATTAACTTATTTTGTCACTATTTATAATTATCTTCACCTGATTCAATTGATATTGAGAAAATATTACATAAATGATGCTCAGGATCCGTCAGTAATTTTCTCATATTATGATTATTGAAAAAAAATTTAATTTCTCACTTTTTGCTAATATTCAATTTTTTCTAATATCCTGGACTTTGTATATTTAAATATATCTTTATAAAAAACATTTTGCCATGAAATCACATAGCTAAGTTGTATAATATGATAATTGCTAGCTAAGAAAAATCTTTACTTTTATTATTGATATATATATAAAACAAGTTAATTTCTTTTTAGCGACAAATTGATGTTTATAAATTGGATCCAAATACAACATATATTTTTAAAATATGGGCTATAAATCAGCTTGGTCCTGGAGAAGCCACAGTTCTAGAAGCGACTACGAGTCATGATATGGAAGAAATAGGTAAAGTAATTTATTTTGTTAATTGGAACACCGTTTTATGTTGCTTAGATAAAGACCCTAGAAATCCCATCAATACGAATAATTCTTTAATACCATCGTCATAGGGAATGCCCATTCTGATTGATTTATTCTTGACATCCCTTGTTTGGACCATTTATTTAATGTCTAACAAAATTTTTTAGAATAAAAAGACCGATCAATGGAAACAACCCGAATTAAAAAATATAATTAGTTGTCAATATTTGGAGCACAAATCTTGTCCTTCCCCGAGAGCAAGTCGAAAAAGGCTTAAAAATCTTTAGTATATGTAATTTATTTAACTTCCCTTTTATTATTATTTACTTTTTGTTCATTTATGGGTAATTATAAATTCGTTAATTCAAAAATGTATTTGACCATCAAATCAATTTTTATTTTATTTTTCATAAGTTAAACAAAAAATTTGAATTTTTCTTTCGATTTTTTTATATTATTCTTATATAAAAATATTATTCATTGAAGCACTCAGGGCCTCACATAAATGAGTATATGGATGACGTCTGCGAGTTTCCCGAGCTAAGTCTGGCATATTTTCTACTCTCTTTAAGCTAGTTTTTTTTTGTCTCATCCTTATCATATTTTAAACCAGCTATCTCAGTCAGTTACTCACTTTCATAGAAAAACAGCGGACTCCACACAAAAAGAAAAGAACAATGGTGATAGGCCTTCATTCATTATTTTTCTCCTTTTGGTTAATTTTAATAGATACATTTCAAAAATTAAAATGTCACCCCTTATTTTATTGAAAATTTTTGGTGGGAGTAATTTTTCCTACCAATCTAAAATAAGGCTAACCTTTATTATTATTGAATAATGTAGTGTGAGCTTCAGAAGGAACGTTCATCCATGCATTTTCTCTATGTGATTACTTTATTTATTGTTTCAAAGTGGACATTTTTATTAGAAATTTTCTACTCAGCTTGCATTAAAAATTTTCACATTCTTTTTTTTAAATAATAAATGAAGCACACGTATAAAACGCACAGCTGGCGTTTCTTTACATTTTTTGGTTCATATCTTTTCCTTATTTCCAAATGAATAATTCCAGAGTTGGCTAAACATCTCTTGCAAGGGGCTGAGACATTTGATACAAGAGTGTGGGTGGCGGCTGTCGCTGTCGTCATGGGAACCCTCTTGATGCTCGCCGTCGGTACCTGCTACCT
Organism: Anisolabis maritima; assembly: GCA_010014785.2. Taxonomy (NCBI): domain Eukaryota; kingdom Metazoa; phylum Arthropoda; class Insecta; order Dermaptera; family Anisolabididae; genus Anisolabis; species Anisolabis maritima. The sequence goes on along the minus strand of JAAAKE020118529.1, from coordinate 9,548 downwards.
CCTCTACAAAGAATGCCACCTGCCTTCTTGTAAGTTTACCCCACTCAATTCGATTTTTCTCATCTTCCACACTTGCTTTTTCTCTACAACACTAATCACTATTTTTCTAAATATTGCATGATTTTCAAAATTACTTATTAATTTTTAGTGCCTTCTCAGGTAAAAAAATAAATTACGGCCTGCTATTAAATTTAGGTAAACAAATAGAGTTAATAAAAAATATATTTGAAGTAGATTTAGATACAAATTTTATTTTTTCCAATTGATGAAGAATTATTTTTTGTTTTAAATTAATTTCAGGTCTAGGACCTAACTACCAAGAACTTCTTCATTGAAAAAAAAATAATAGGTTGAGGGGAGAAATTTTACCTTTATTTTTATTTTTATCGAAGCAATGGATGTCTTTTTGAAAACCAAACTTAAGTATTTTTTTTCCCATTATAATTAGAGCATTATATAGATGCATTCAATTTTCAAAAATCATACTTTGCATCTTATATTGGAAGATTAACTCTTTCTCACCCTCTTATTCTTTCTTTCTGTCTTTTCTTTCTTTCTACCTCGTTTGCTTTTTATTTCACAAAATCGAAATGAGAAATTATAAAAATAAGTATTTCTTAGCTGTATCTTTATAGATCTCAAAAAAATGCACATGATAATATTAATGATGAATATTTAGTCAATAGTTTGAAGAGAATTTTCGTAGATATATATATATCTCGTAGAGTTTAAAATATTGTTAAAAAAAAAATAGGTTTAAAATTGTTCCTGTAATTTGAGGCAGGCATGAGAAGGAATGAATCTTATTTCTATCTCTCTATTTCTCTCTCTCTGAGGCCCATACAAATACAACACTTGGCTCTTCGATTGCATTGTTCTGATCTCTGCATGTGGTCTCTCCATCTCGGTGGCTGGCACTTATTAACACGGGGCTTTTTTTCTTTCCCTGTTCTGCTTGCCACTTCCGGTTGCACAGTGCGACGAGACGAACAAGAGGTGATCGAACTTGTGCCCAACATCATTCTGAACCCAGGGTTTTACGAAGACGAGGCCCGGAGCGAGCGAATCGAGCCCGATGAGAACAGCAATGATCAGACTACATCCCGGATCAACAACAACACGGTCATACATCCTGTGAGAGTTTGATACAGAAGGTAACGTACCTTTGCTGCCAAAATACAGCATCGAAGGTATGTACCGATAGCCGAAATCGCCGCCGCCGCCTCCGCCGCCGCTGCCACAGCCTACCATAACACTCATCTAGAACGCACTATTCTCCATCACGTTTTTAATCCACTAAAAACTGTGATCATGTTTTATTAACATAATGACTTGAGCTTAACAATTAGGGGGGTTTTTATGTTATGTAAATACAATGACTCGCTTTTGTTTAAGTGAAATCATTACAAGACAAAAATGCCTTTTGTCTAGTTTTTAGATTCTCATGTGATGTTCTTCTTTCTCACACTACAAATTGATTATTCCTTTTATTTTTAATGCATTTTATAAAAAATATCTTTGCATACTTTAAAACAGAGGTCTTCTTCCCTTCTTTTTTTAAAATATTGATTATTTAAAATTTCCCAAATTTGAATCTCCCACTATCAAGTTTTTTTTTATAAAATAAACTCCATTGGCGAAGTTGAAGGGAAGGATAATCAAAGAAAAAATGTATCAATATTTTTCTATTTTTCTTACATTAATTATATAAATGAGAACAGTTCTTAGTATATATAACATTTGGTTATAAAATGATTTAGATTCACAATTAAAAGAATAGGCAACGCTTGGGGATTGCACTCTCAATTGCACAGTATTTGTTCTTATAATGAAAGAAACCTAAAATCATGTTAGAGAGTCCAAAACAGGATGCAATCTTATTTTCAAAATATCTTTTTTTATTCGTGTTAAATTGGGAACAGGGCTGGTCCAGATAATCAAATATAAATTTAAAAAAGTTAAGAAAAATTTAAAAATTCATAAGGCCAAAAAATCTGAGTTCTTTGCGTTCAGATAATTGAGTTTCTACTGAGAAATATAAAAATGTATCAACTTTAGAAAATACTTGAATTTAGCTTTACCCTTCATCTTTTAAATGATCTAAGTTTCTAGATAATCCTATATTAATAAAAAGCGAATTAATTTCGAAAGAGGAGCTCATATTGCAAAATTTTGGGAGATTCTTTAATTTATTTATATTTTATAAATGAAATTAGAACCCAAAATGCTACATAAGATCTGCATGAGTAAAAAGAATTTTACTCCGAATTGGATCTGAGTCAATTTTCTTATCTTTTGAAATTTTTTTATAAAAGATAAGAATTGAATAATGAATTCTTTTTAACGCCATATATTTATTTATATTACTCACCCAACTTTTTTAATGCTTAAAAAAATCATCTCGTTTTACTTAAATTATTCTGTTTAAAAGTATGCTTCTTTTAGTTCCTATTATTTAAATTTAAAAATAAATGACTATATAATGTATATCACAAAAATTAAGCTCATTTTCTTAATATTATATTTAAAACAATACCATAGAAGCCTGCATTAAATATAATTTTTGATAAAAAAAAAAAAAATTAAATTAAAAAAAGGCGTGGTAAATTTTAGATAGAGCATTTAATGTTAAATAACCATATCAAGACAAGTCATACGTAAAAATATTTTCAAAACTGCTCATGCCTAAAAAATATATATTAAAATATATACTATATATATTCACAAATATATCAAATGCAATAAAAGAGAAATTCGATTTATTCGAATTTCAATTTTTTTAATTAAATAGAATGTTCAAAGCAAGCCTGAATTTGTGATGTTTTTTATATTTTATTAATTCTTAAGTGAATGTTAAAAACTTTTATGAAATTTTCTTTTTTACATTTTCAAAATAATGGCTTGTATTATATATATAAGAAATCTTGAATTTGAGATTTCTTTGAAATTTGACATAAAACGGAAAGGTGTTTATTTTTACAAATAATATTTATTTGAAGTTAAAAGTATTTTCATTTCAAATTAAATATATATAAAAAAAAAACCAGTTAATCCCAGGAGATTTTCATCGATATTTGCAACGGTTGAAGCGTGATTTTGTCTACAACCATCCAATTTAATTTTTCGATCCAGGACTTTTTATTTTCGTTTAATAATGCATTTTGGACACGCAATGATTTGATAGGAGCCGCACCTGACCCACACATTCCTTTAGAAAAATTCTTGGAAACTGAAACTGACATAAGTCAGTTAATGGCCTTTTTTTTATTTAAGTCTTTTCGGCATCTGAGGCCATATAGACTTTAAACGATACACAGTGTTTATTATGATACTTGTAATCCAGATATATTTATTTAAATCAATTGGTATCCAATTGATATAAATGAATTTTCATCGAACTTCCTGGGAACCCACACCCCTTGGCTTTTAAGGTTATAATAAGGACAATGTCAATATCTTTAATCTCTCGGCCACAGAGTCAATGGTCTTCGTCAACACTTGGAAAGTATAATCCTCGAAAAAAATACGAGATGAAAATTTAACAAATAAAATTATAGAATATGAAAAAAAAATCTAGCTATATTTAATCGGCAATGAAACAAAGTGACTTTCGAGATCTGACTTTACAAAATTTAATATTGGTTTTAATAGTAAATTCATTTCCCTTCAAAAAGAATCAGGGACGAATGGGTTAACATGGCTGCGGAAGCAAATTCCCCTCTGAAATTTTTTACTTTTTTTTTTTTAGGGATGATATTTCGAGAGAGAGAACCCTAGAGAATTGGTTAAATGGATTGAGTTGGGAATAGTTTCACATTAAGGATCTTAATCTATAGACATGGTAAATTATTTTGAAAGATCCATTCAAAAAATATTTTAAATTTTGAATATTAAAAAATATATTTGGAAACAGGTAAAGAATGATCCATGTTTTTTTTTTTTTTTTTTTTTTTTTGTTTATATATTTAGGTAAAGTATTCGCTTGTTTTTTAACTAGCAAATAGATAAGTTGCAGTTTGTATTCTTTTCAGTCATTTGTAATCAGCTGTGGTTAGTCCTTATATATCTTGGGATTGTATTCCTTCTTCTTTTCCCAGAATGACATTTCTAATATGTACTTTAAAATTTCTTCAAAATATAGGGATAATTACTTCTTAAGTTTAGAAAAATTTAGATAAAACTCAAATATAGGCTCCTAATAATTTTCAGAAATACTTTATGTCCAAAATTACAAAGAAATCTCTTCGAAAAAAATCATCATCATCATATAGATATAAGTATAATAAAAATAAATCTCAAAATATCATTTTTTTCATTCAATTTGCCAACACTAATTTTAATAAAATAGTAAGCCATTTTTTTGTTTGTTTTTATCCATATTTTAATTGTTTTTCATTATATAATATTGTCATAACAATATATATACATATATTTTAAGACAAGAAACTCGCTGTTATTCTATTAAAAATAGAATTGTTGTTTTGTCTGAAGAAGTAACTAAAGTCTGAAACTGATTTAAAAAATAAAAAAAATAAAAAAAGTGACTTTAAGAAATAAAATTATTATATTGAAAGTGAATTGCCTTAGGTTCATTTATGATAACAAATCATTGACTGTTCATATATATAAAATACAATATACTCAAGAGGCTGTTCTAAATACACAGCCAACGTTGTGACGTAGTTGGAGTGATTTTCAACTTTTAGACCAAGTAGAGTAGTGTTAGAATTTCGTAGAGAGAGATAAATTTATAGTCGTCACAAGGACCTGGGATGGAAATTTTTATATATAATTTATATATATATCAAAATGGAGAAGAAAATTTTTATTTATATATATATATAAATTTAATAAACAAAAGAACGATCTGTTTATTAATTCATCTCCATCTATTTTAGAACGTTTTTAAACACCAAGAGTGAAAAAAAGCGTCTATTTTTATCCAGTTGTTGCTTCGTTCATGCTAATTACATGCTCCAAGGTGTCCTTGTCAGTCAGTACTCAAGGAGATCTCGTCTCTCCCATGTTCATAACTAGTCCCCTTAAAAAAAGAATATAAGAGAAAAATTAAAATCTTATTTTTGATATATGTGAAAAGTTGAAAATCACTTTATTTTAGCGATTAATTAGAAGCACCATTGTTCTTGGAAAATTCATAAGCTCTAGGTTTCACAAAAATTGGTACTTAAACAAAAATAAAAAAATAATTAGGGGGAATAAAGTAGGGGGCTTTTTCATGTAGCGAATAATTGTCTTCTTAGCATAACAACATCGAACAACATTGTAGTTGACTCTTTTTAACAACTTTCGTTTATTTGATGAAAAATCTTTTCATTGTGAATTTTTTTTTTTAGAAATTGCGCACAACCCCATTAGAATTTATAAAATTCAATCAAACCTTAGAAATATTGTTATATAAAGAAGAAAAGATTTTTTGATAATTGTTGTTACTGTTGGCAAATTGTGATTGTGCCTCATACATTATTATTATTTTTAAAAAAAGAAAAAACAAAAAACAAAATAGGGATAAAAAAAATCAAGGGAATATTTTATTTGAGTTTTTTATTTATTTATTTTTTTTGTAACAATATTTAATTTTTATACAACTGGACGAATTTGCTTGAGTCGCTCAAAAATGGCTTTTAAAAATAATGAATGATTCACTCAAGTATTGTTCAGTACAAAAAAAAAAAAACCAAAGGAAATAATGTGTTCCATAAAGACGGAAGGGACTGTTCCCATTTGATTTGGCAGGAATTCTCAAACGTGCTCCCTTGTATGAATAATCAACCCCTGGCTCGGAGGCAAATATATAATAAAACTTTTTTATATTGATTCAAATAAATAAATTGAAATAGTCTTCCAAAAAAAATTCCCTATATTTCTTAAATATCTTCGATTTTAAAAAAATTGGGAAGATTATAATTAGTCACTATGCAACTATAAAAATCCAAAATTTTTTTTATAACCAGAAGAGGAAAAAATTTTGAACGCTTTTTTTTTAAAGGAGATTATACAATCTATTTAAATATATACAAAATAGAATCTTGCAAAATTTTTAAGATTTTATTTATGATTAGTGGAGTAACTAGGCAGATATTATTATTTTTAGTTCGTTGTTTTATATTAGAAAATTTGTTTCTTGTTCGAAATTTCATTTTAACTTTTTTTCTTAAATTGTTGCGTTTTGCTTTTGTAAATTTTCTTAACTTTCGAGCAGGAATCTTCAATTCAACAATAACATCTTAAATAGTTTTAATCTAATAATAAACTAATAATAGTTTAATAGCTTTTCATCTTGACTGTCCCAGACAGTTTGTCTTTTTGTTGCATTAACAAGATACAGATTTAATAATCAAAAAGAAAAAAATTTGATTGAGTAACAAAAGGTCGTATCCAGAACACTCCTAAGAAAAAACTTAACGGGAATTTTATTAATTTTTTATTATAAAATTTCTAGAGCAAAAATTTTTCTTGATTGTTCAATTAAAAGACCTTAGGAAGATAATCTAATTAGAAAGCCCTAGAAAAAAAAGATATTTTATATAAAAATTATAGTAAAATTCACCTTAAATTAAGATTTTTCTCATGAGCCTAAATTTCGGAGGTGGGAAAATGAACGGGAAAAGTAAAATGGCTTGCCTGCTTCGATTTGGATTGAAAAAATCTTCTCTTAAGTATAATAATAACAAAGATTCTATAAATATTTTGTATAATTTTGTTTATCACTATGCTTTAGGCCGGATTCACAGCTTTTTAATTATTTTAATAGATAATTTTAAAGCGTAATGCAAAAAGCTTTGTTTACATGTCAATAGATTCACTGGCACCAGTAGAAAACATGCATGTCAGAAAGAGTTTATATATGCATGTTTTTAGTGAGACGAGTTTATCTATTGACATATAAAGAATGAATTATTATACTTTACCCATTAAAACTATCTATTAAAATATGACCTGTGAATTCGGCCTTGTATTTTTAACGATCGTGATATTTCGCACTTATCCTACTTTAATTTTAAGATCCAATTAGAATAACCATTTCGAAATAAAATAATACGTGACCGAAAAACTATAAGACTATAAAAAATTTTGAAATAAGAATTTGTGAATTCCTAATTTTAATTAAAATTTTATTTTATCTGATGGAAAAGTTAATTAAAACTATTTAAATTATTTTGCCTCTAGCCAAAGCGTTCTAATTCTATTATTATAAATATATATATATTAATAATCTATATATCCTATCTAATATTTTATAATTATAAGCATTTAACCTATGCATGTCGATTAAGTATAATCATCAGACTTATGGTATTTTTTGGCTTGTATAAAACATTTTAATGGCTTCGATTAATCTCTGCGTTTGAGTCTCCCTGCAAATGTGTGTTTGTGTATGTTGATTAATACTTAAGTGTACAGTGCCTAACAATGTTAGTTCTATTGCTTGAGTCAGTTAGGACTAACCGCTAGAGCAAAGCGGGAATTGACTTGCAATATTCATGACTAAAAAATAAATAAAAAAAAAAAAAATCTGCAGCTAATCAATATTATTATTATAGCTTATTGTCTAGTGGGGGATGAAATAGAGAAAAAATTGAACCCTAGGGAAATAAAATAATAATATGAGTAATATTAATAATAAATAATACATATAAAAATAATGATCATTTTCGATTGAACTCTTTCTCCCTTCATGTGGCTAGAATATAAAAAAAAAGAAAAATAATTTTTTAACGATGGACCTTAGGTTAATTCTTAGTCATTTAGTATTTTGTAAGGGAATACCATCTTAAATGCATGTTTAATGCAATGTTATAAACATATTTTGGTTAGTTTTATTAGCATTCATGATTTGATTTGTAATTGTCTCATCGTGGTTGATTTTATGTTTAGAATTGAGAAAAAAAAAAGGAAAACACATTGCTATGTATTTTTTGCTACAATACTCACCTTAAGTATTTGATTTGCTAAATCAAATCGAATATGAATGATATTAAAAAAATATTTTAGAGAGAGGGATAGGCGTAGTTTGAGATCCCAAGATTTTGATCTTTCACCAAAATATTTATTATTTTCTTTTTCTCTCGTGTTTTTTATAATTTATTTTCCTCAAGATATAATAATTATATAATAAACTATTTATTTATTTTAAATTTTAGTAAGAAGAAAAAATTACACCTTTTTTTTAATTTACTGGAGAAAATTATTGATATAAATTATAATAATAATTAACTAAAGCACGATTCACAGTTTATTTTTTTTTGAGGCCAGAGACTTTAAACAACATAATATATATATATATAATAGAAATTATCCAGGCATGTTTATATCAATTGGTAACCAATTGATTAAAAAAATTTCACCGGACTGCCTGGGATCTGAACTTCCCCCCCCCCCCCCCCCCCCCTCCTTTTTAAAAAAAAAAAAAAAAAAAAAACTTTATTTTTTATTACTTTTGAAATATCATATTAAAAAAGATATTTTTGAAGTTGTATTGAATTAAATAGAATAGGAGAGGTAACGTATTGGAGTACCAACATTTTGTGATCTTGAAAACACGTCACGGAACCACCGGTTTTTTTTTTTTTTTTTTTTTTTTTTCATTATTAAAAGCATTTTATTTATCCTCTCTCCTAAGAAAGATTTATTTAATATATTTGGAACGGTATTTTATGAAAATATATTTCTTAAGTTGGCACGTCTTATTCTGATCTTACTGAGTTGATTATATTAGCGCCCCTATTGTTACGTTGCGTTGTGTGCTGAATCCAGACCCGGGACACCTCGTGTTTTATACATATCATGAAGTGTATGATTATTTATGCAATTTATGTTATGTATTTATTCTTTATAAAAACGATGGTTTTGATTTTATGAATCAATAATTTATGTCTTTTATTTTTCCATCCATTTTTATTTTATGTTATTATTGTTTTTTTTTTTTTTTTTTTTTTTTTTTTTTTTTTTCAGCCTACAATTTATTTAATTGTGAGTGTATTGGAAGGAGACATTGCAACTCTGACCGATATACATGGCCAAGAGCCTAGACACCAGCCAATAAATGATAATATCATAAATTTTTTAACAGAGTGCATTTCCAGGAGAGGATTATCTAATTGTTTTCAGGGGATTTTGAATACTACAACAAGAAGAAGACGTGAATTAGTGCGCAACGCTCACTCACTCATACATAGAGTATGGATGGATGGAAACTTCTTATTATTAAAAAAAAAAAAAAACTTGCTCTATTATTCTTGATTAGTTGTTGTTGTTGTTTTTGTTATTACAAAAGTTTTGACAAATTTTATGACCTTTTTTTTTTTTTTTTTTAAACATTAATCTCAAGAAGCTTATTTATATTAATATAAAATATTAAAGAAATTAAGATGAAAAAAAAAAATAATAATAATAATAAGATAACATCCCCAACTCCCTACCATCCTCCCCCCCCCCCCCGCACAAACAAAAAAAAACAAATTTTTTTTTTGTCAAACAAAAAAAAAAAAAAAAAAAAAAAAAAAAAAAAAAAAAAAAAAAAAAAAAAA
>JAAAKE020118518.1:0-15729 GCA_010014785.2 Anisolabis maritima | reverse complement strand
TCACTCTTATTTGTTAGTAAATGATCGCCTTGGCCTGTTAATATTTTATTTCCACTTTCCTAGTTAAAGTTATTTACTCCGGTATAATTTTTTCTTTGATATTTACATTTGCATTTCTAAATCCTTTTAAAATTTGTGGGTTTTTTTAATTAAAATTTATTTTGATGTATAGGTATAAAATTTATTTTAAATGCATTTATTTTAAAAAAAAAAAAAAAAAAAAAAAAAAACATAACACGATTGATAAAAATTTACATATATTTTTGAATTTAAGTGAAATTCCATTTATCTTTTTTTTTTTATTATTATTATTATTGTAAAAGCACTCTCACTTTATTTATCATATTTTATAAATAAAAATTCACCCATATTTTTCAATTTATCTTATTCGATTTTTTTTTTAAATTTTATTTTATATATATATAAAATTTCAAGGGATTAAATAATTTACACTTCGTTTGTCATAAGACTTCTTGACATTTATTATTATTAGTTGACGAACGAAATTTTCATCGTCATGACTCTTTCTCTCTCTTTCTTGTTAGGAATTTTAATTCAAAAGGCCAAAAAGAAGGAGGAGGCAAAGCAAATTTTATCATATTATGTTCACTTTGGCGACTTTGTCTCAAAAATTAATTATTCAATTGTGTTGTTGATTTTTGGTAAACGACATTTGTATTTAAATTTCTCTAAAAAAATTCTTTTTTTTTTTTTTTTTTTTTGGAGGTGGCATTAAAACAATAAACTAAGAATATAATTTTTTTTATTTATTCAGCCCAGGCTACTAGGCTATGCGTTGAATATAATTAATTAAAATTTAATTTATTTTAAGGTCTATTCTTTTAATTATTTGAAGACTTTAAACGATATACAATATATATTAATTACGATACATGTAATCCTGGCATATTATTAATTTATATCAATTTTCATCGGATTTCCTGGGAATCGAACCCACCTCCCTTGACTTTTAAAATTATCAATATTGACAATATCACTATCTTTAAGGCCTGGAGGGGGGGGGGGAGGAGGAGGAGGAGGAGGAGGTCATTTAGAACAGAAACTTCATGTTCTAATGCAGCAAACTTGCGAGTCACCGAGAATTTTTAAATTTTATGCCTTTGTGGGGGGATTATGCCCCTTGATCCCGACCAAGCCCCCCCCCCCCCTGCCACTGGTTCCGGCCCTCTTGACGAAGCAAACAAATGTATATGGTTTGAGAGAATAAAAGTTTGAGTAAATCTGATCTATTGGCTCATTTCCCGTATTGATCGATAAAATTTATTTAATTCATATTGGCTACCAATTCGGACGGAGTCTAAAGATGCTAAAAAACAAAACAAAACAAACAAAAACAAAATAAATCTTATTAATTTATAAAAAAAAAAAAAAAAAAAATTTTTCGTCTCTTCCATACTTTTAAGTTACTGGTAGAGACGTCAGTTCTTTAGTGGCCATATCAATTTCATTTTGAAAGCTGAACGAGATGATTATAATATGTAATTAATTACGATGTCATTAAAGCAACTCAGGCGATGAACACTAATTGATCTTGCAGCCTGTCAACAGAGATTTGTCTTCAAATGACACATTTTCCCTTAAGAGCAAATCTAAATAAACTGCCGACCTTTGACAAAAGTTAAAAGACACAAAGACAAAAAAATTTGTTAAACTCAAATCCCATTGGCTTTCTAGATAAAATTTTATAAAAAATATAAAAAATTTTTCAAAAACTTATTCAAAATGATGAATAGAACAATTTTTTATATGAGTATTTTTTCGCTAAAATTACTAATAACAGAGATATTTTGGTGTTATAAGCTTGAACTTCAAAAGAAGTACTCGTGTAAATTGGTCAATCTTTCCCTCTTTTTAATAGTATGTGTTGTCATTGAGCCTAGATATAAAATTTCAATCTCTAGCTCATTGGAAAGGGTTTGAAAAAAAGGACTAGAAAATGTTGTCCAGACAAAGCAAATTAAATACAAACGGTTACTTGAAGAGTTCAACATTATATTTCTTTTAAAACTTCCGAAGGAAATTAAGGAACGAATATTTTCAAATAAACCGAAAATATTTATTTGTTACTAATTTAATTTTTCATAATGCAATTATAAAAGCAAAATATATATTTGATTTGTTACTTGAAGCCTACGATACCTCTTTGTAGATAAATTACTGGAAATTATCTTCATTAACGAATGTAGATGTTATATTGGATTTTTTAATTTTCATTATAGAAAAGAACTCTTCTCATATCCTATCCCTCTCAGAAGAATTTGGACAAACTGTATTTTTGCTCGGGGGGGTTTTTTTTTTTTAATTGGACACGAGGACTTTTGTACTTTGACATAAGACTTAACAATTGGGTCATTTCATCCATCAAAAAGGGACACCATAAATATATCTTGCCAAAGATGAGACCTTGGGATAAATACATTAATAACAGCCGCTCTCCTTTTCCTAAATGCAGTATAAAATGGTCATTATGATGATACCGAAGTACTAGTACAGGTAGTATCTCTGTACCGGTATTTATGCGCCGCCCGCTTTTTATGGAAAAATTCTCGAGAACAAATCGCTGGAATATTGGTCGCCAATATCAACAATGTATCGGACTGTCGACGTAGACTTTTTTATTGATAACAAAGCCAATATCTCTAAATATATATAATTATTCCACTTTTTATAAATGGATTATTATGACTGTAAAGAGATATATACCAAGTTTGATTAGAAATTGAAAATTTCATCCTAATCGGTACTGCAATTGAACGAATTTTCACAAATATACCACAATCAATTCCTCGTATCCTAATTAGTGCCTTGGGGCTAATTGGAGACTGGAAAAATTGATTTACCTCTTAGATCTACCTTAAAGAAAAGTGACAAAAAATCTCTTAATCAGATTTTTTCAATTATATTTTATTGCCCTCGGAAGTGATTACAAAATTTCAGAAAAAAAAAAAAAAAAAAAATTGACAGACAAAACAAAGCAAGTTTAAAAAAATCAGTATAGGAAAGTACTTAAAAAAAAAAAAAAAAAAATTGTTGACTAAAGTTATTTTAACATTATGACATGATTTATGTTGGTGGGTCAAAATTTAATCTCTTCATATTCTCTCAGCCTCCCCCATTTGAAATGTGCTTTGCATGTTTTTCCTGACTCCGTGATAACATTAATTAGTCATTCATGGCATAAATGATTGAGCTATTTTTAGATTAAATACATCCCCCCTCCCGCTCACTCTGAGATTTGGCAATTTTCTTCTCTCTCTCTCTCTCTCTCTCTCTAAATTGCACTCCTACACAAATCGAGATTTATAATTATATTTACGTATTATATTATATTTATAGGAAATTACCTTTCTCCCATATGAATTAATAAATAATGAATTTAACCCCCAACATCCTTTCTCAAAGGATATTAAATATTCCCTCTCTCTCTCTCTCTCTCTCTCTCTCTATGCTTTAATTAATATCCGATCGACAGTTTTCTACAAAATTTGCATTTCCAACACTTAATTAATTATAACAATAATTTATATTCAGATTGGCTAGCGCTTCATCCAACCAGATGGGAACTTAACCTCTTGATCCCATCCTTGAAGGACTATTATATATATAATATTAAGGGGATAGTGGTGTAAGTTAACGTACATCACACAACTTTCTCTTATCTAAGGTAGATGAGTCACACCAGATTTTTTGCGTTGGACCCCTAGGTAGCCGTTTAATGCCAATTTTAATCGATTCGTTGGAGTAGTTTTAGCGTTTACAACGGCAAAAAACTAAAGTGTACTCCAAACAATTTTAGAAGGAATGCGGTTAATACATTTCAAAAATCATCTAATAAATAAATGAGATATGAATTTTAATCAAAATCGTTAGAGCGATAAACTAAAAAAAGTACATCAGTAGAATACTAGTACTCCTTGGCCGATTATATTCAAAAGCTTCGAGGGAACCTAACTTAAATATAAAATTTCAGCTTCGCTTTCTTTTTTGAGAAATCTTGTTCAGAGACACGCAGACACCATTTTTTTAGACTCACGTGACCTCAAAACGTGCATTTGTATTTGAAATCTCGACTTCGCCCTGTCCCTTGGTGCAGAGCTAGAGATCTGGCTTCATGTACCAAAGGTCGGTGGTTCGCTTATTTAAATTATATTGGCTACCAAATAATTTAAATAAATAAGGACGATGCCGAAAAAGACTTAAAAAAAAAATATCTCGACTTCAATTTTTTTGCGATCACAATACTATCTATATATTTCTTATATAGGAAAGAGAAAGTAAAAATTTGACTCCCAAATTTTGTAAAATATCTTTACATTAAAAAAAAAAAAAAACTAAGAATACGAAAAAATTCCTAATGTTAATCTATATATGTATATATGTATGTATTTAGCTTTTATTTTGGTTTTTATCTCTGGAACCACTCATTGCCCTATTAGTGGCAAAGAAGCTCTTAAAATTTGAAGTGAATTGGTCCGCAAGGGGTGGTAAAAAATATTCCCCAAAATTTATCGCGCACTATGATCTCTCAGCATCCGTTGGTCCAAATATTTTGAAATTCTGATAATAATTCACTCGTTCCTCTTCAGCCCTGGATCAATTTTCATAACAATCTGAGATGAGTGAATTTATTCTAAAAAAAAAAATTTAAAAAAAAAAATTTTTTTATACTCTTTGCAGCTGCAAAGAGTTTACAAATTTTCATAAATATTATTTATAAACATTAAATATTGCTGTCGGCGGGCGTTCCTCAATCTTGTCCCTTGGAGGCCACCCATCCGGGTTCATCACTACTTGGGTATAAGATAATAAACATACGTCATAAGAGAAAGAAACTCTTTTTGAAATTTTATTTAATCTCTTTGAATTTGTTTAAAATGCAATTTTTTTTTTTTTTTTTAAAGTCATTTTCGGCTACTGAGGCCATTATGACTATAATATACAATTATATATTAAATATAATTCCGTATCGGTGGCTTCCGACGGGCGTTCAACAGCCTTGTTCCTCGGGGCCACCCATCCGAGGTTCAGCGCTGCTTGGCCTTGCTTGTTAACAAAGATATTGGTGGCTGTTGCTCATCTCTCCGGCCAGGCCCGCCGGCAAAATGCAATTAATAAACATACAACATGACAAGACTTGCATACTCAATCGAGAGTAGAGCGGCTCCAGCTTATTTTTCCAGAGGGGGCTAAAAAGTGTTGCAACCTATTTTTAGTTTTAACTTTTAAATATTAAAATGATTTCCTGAAAAGTACCGTTTTCGGAGTTGACACACTTACTTTTGAACGCCGTCGTGCTCCTTTACACTTAGGAATGGCAAACTCACGCCGTTTTTTTTCTTTTGTTCTTTCTCTCTCTTTTAGGAGATGAATTACATTTTATTTATTTTTCTACTCCTTTCATTTCATTTGCTTTGATCACCCAAAAATAATTATCCAGATTTTTATTTTTTTCATATAAAAAAAAAAAAAAAAAAAAAAGGAGAGCCTGTTGCCACCCCCCTTAGAAACGATTTCTCTATTCCTTTATCAAAATGTATTTATTCTTCAAACATCCCTTCTTTTTTTTTTTTTTATCCATTCCCTCCTCCTTTTTCAAGAACATCCCAAATAAAATCTCTGCATCATGTAAACATGTCTTTTTGCTTTTTTTTTTTTTTTTTTTTTTTAACATTCTATTTTTTTCATTCATTTAATAAGGTACCCCGAAATCTTTCTTTTCTCTTGAGTGTGTGTCTTTATGTCTAGTAATTTCTTTTAACAACGATCAAAAAATAAGAGATTTCCGAAAGACCTACATGCCAAGCAATGATTTTTGATAACAATCGGACTATTAGGGGGGTTGCAATATTTTTTCCTTTTATAATTATTCCAAGAGTAGACCTTCTCTCGAGTCAAATGACTTGCTTTTTAATCCTGACCCTTGGCTTAGAGGTAGGTTTGCTGATCCAAAGATCAAGTCAAGGGTTCGTTTCCCGTCCCAAGCTTCAAAATTTATTTAAATTAAATTGGTTCCCTTCTCAATTCTTTATCCATGTCAACGTTTCGGTCGCATCTTCCAACTTTCATCAGGACAAGGTTAGCTGCCTGCGATCTATCCAGAAACAACAATTCAACTTTTAAATTAAATTAAAATGACTAAACATCTCACAAAATCAATATAGAGCATAATAATATTAATATTATTTACGCTCTCTATTGTTTATTCGTATATAATATATAGTTGGCACGACATATACAAATTTGCACAAGGGCGCGGGCATGAATAGGATTCAAATATTCACTGCATGATTTTTTAAAATTATTCTTCATCGAAAATTTTATTAAGAGTTAATAATTATCCTCTTCCTCTTCGGTTACAGTCAAAGGACTCCTATTCACAATCGTAACTGAGTTATTCTCTCTCGTTTTTACATTACCTCTCTTGGGGTAGAGCTCCTGACGTCATTGAGGAAGCTAGCAAATTAAATTAAATTATTACTCTTATACCAAGAGTTTCTAAACTTTTTTTTACTTTCTCTTACCTATGTATATATATAAAATATAGTGAGATTGCAAAAAAAATCGATGTCGAGATTTCAACAGAAATAAGGTCCCCTGAGTCTAAAAAAATGCGTGGGATTAGGACCGTTTCTTTTCTCAACCAAATAGTGAATTATTTCCTCAAAGAAACGATTTGTTCATTTGCGCCTACTGTTTTTAAATATTTTTATGATCTACATTTTTGATGTCATCATTTATTTAAAAGTGAAAATATAAAATACGATTTATGGAGATTTTTTTAAAGCTAAAATCCTACCTCACATACTGATCTCAAAGGAATAATGCGCTCTATTTGGTGACGACCATGAGTGAACTGTAACTGACGGATATGATTCAAACTTTTCTCATATTAATGAAATGACGGATGGTCCTAAAAAATAAGGCCGTTTGAGATCAGAATTTGACGTAGGCTTAAAAAAATCTCCACAAATGGATAGTTTATATTTTCATTTTATTATTATATTTCATTTTCGAAAATAGAGATAAATTAGGTTGGTTTAGTGTAATCGATCAGGATCCAGTTGGGGTACTTGAGAAAGGAGACCATACTTGTGTAGAATAAAATTTTAATCCAAGGTCGTTTTACTTTATTGATAAAATTGTCAAACTTTACTTCAAAATGCATTAATTCAATTTTTTTTTTTTGCTATTTCTTCACCTGCGTTAACCTTCAGTTTGTCAACAAAGTTAAAAAACGTAGTAAATAAATTACATTTTCGAACGTTTGTCATTTGTATTACTTACAACGTGAAAGCTTCAAAAAAAAAAAAAAAAAAAGAGATTTAATTTTATTAAAAATTCCCATGTCCTTTTTTTTAATTAAATAAAACCAGAACTCATCAGCAGCATCATCAGTGTGACATTCATTTGGCTGGTGAAATAAGTGCTTCTTTCCCTTACACCTTTTTCTTTCTTTCTTTTTCTCTTGTCTCTTCAGCATTTTTTTTTTTTTTTAATTCAATGTCTCAACGTCTATACTATCCACCCACTCACCCTAACTCTTCTTCTTCCTCTTCAACCACTTCTTCTTCTTCTTCTTCCACCCTAACGCTTCTTTTATCTAATTGAATCCGAGAAAGAAAGAACAAAGACTCACCACACATTATCCTCTAATTCAATTTTTTTTTTTCTTAGAATCAAACAAATATACAGGGGACGGGTTGTCGTTTAGTCTCCATTCAAGGTAAAGTTTTTGATTTATTGAATTCTCCCCATTTGATAATTATTTTTTTTATTTCTGAATGAATCTTTTTAATATGAAGGTTATATTATCATTCTTTGATTCGGTCCATGTATGGCCGGGGAATCAAGCCATTTTTTATTGTCTGTTGAAAATGGATGGAAATATTTATCAGCAAGCATATTTATTATTTTCCGATTTCATCTAGGCCCGATAACCAAAGATATCACACAGGCCCAATTCCATTTGAGAGGGCTCGTAGATGTATTCACTTTAACAAGTAAACACCTATTATTTGACAAAATGAATATATCTTCATTTTTTTGTATTAATATAATTACTCTAATAAGCCATGGATTTTTTTGGAAAATTAGAAATTGATTTTTGACTCTCATATTGCATTTAATGAATATCTCCATCGTAATAGAGATATTAAAATTTCCTTTTATGTTTGTCTTTCAGTTTAAACCCTTCATTCTATCCCTTAAAATCTGTAAACAAACAACTTTTTCTTCAACAAGTTTCCACCTTAATTCATCATATATATAAGTTTCTTGTGACCTATATACTAAAAGATATCATAAATTCCTTAGCATTTGTATGAGGCGAAAACTTCTTATTAAAGCTTGTTGCTCTCTCTCTCTCTTTGAGTTTATCTACCGAAAGTTTACTAGAATTCCAAGTTACTGAAACTTCTCATCAATAATCTCATTTGTTGCTCTAGTTGTCGTTGAAGGAGAAGGGCGGGGGAGGGAACAGGTGTCCTCTTGTGTCTTTTTTTTTTAATCATTATAATTATTTACTCCTTAATTATTAACTAGCCTCTCTCTCCCTTTTGGGGATTTAACAAATTCATTATCTTGTTGAATCATAATGGAGAGAAAAATAATACAAGAATGGTCTGAAAAGTTTCCAACCCATCACCTTCGTAAACAATTATTTGGCAGAGAAAGTACTATTTAGAATGGAGCATCGAAGTGTGTAGACTAACAAGGAGACTATGTAGAAAAATATCTTTATTAGGTCGGAAACTTTTCAGACCACCCTCGTAATATATAATATATAATATAAAAAGAAAGAAAGAAAAAAAGCATTTCTTTTTTCAGAAAGATGTAATTATCCTAATGAAGGCAGCACAAACTGTCGACATTTCGGCACAAATAAGTTTAGATTAATGGATCAATCTCCATGAAAATTGGCTCAAAATAATCCAATCAAAGTGACTAAAAAAAAAAAAAAAAAAAGAATTCTTAATTGTGGGATGAGATATGGTCATTTACTCCATGCTCAGGTTTTCGATTTATAATGACAAGCCAGACGTTTCTTTCTGGTTGGCCAGTATAAAGAATTAAGAGAATTGCAGTAGAGGATGCCAGCACCTTCTTGGTGCACCCCCCCCCCCCCACTCCTCTCCCTCAAGATATTAAAATTCTTTGTTTTTTATAAAATTTAAAATGTAACTTCGGACAGGGATATTTAATTTATTTACACTTGATTCTCAGAGAGAGGGAGGATTTACTTTTTGAATTGCTTATTTTATTTTTTGTAACCTAATAAAATTTTGAAATTATATACGGTATTTTCAAAAAATATAAAGAGATTATGTTATAAAAACAAATAGAGTGTTTAAATCATTTTAATTTTTTTTTTTTTAAAGTAAAAATACACGTCTTCATTCACAAGAAGGTTTATCCGTTTGCAAAAGAACTTCATCAATACCGATTCAAGGAAATTTTATTGTTTCAACTTGAGTATTTTATTTTATTTTTTTTTGAGGAGAAAATTCTTTTGAAATTTCGATATCAATTTATGATCTTTATAAGAAAATGAAAGTAAAAAAATTATTCAACAGTTTCCTGCCTTAAATCGATATTAACTTTTGTTTAAGACCTTACTCTTCAATCGCTTGCCTCATAAATGAAGCATCGTGATCTCAAGATAAATGGTCCTGCTGGTTCAGTATATTCTTCTCCAGTCCATCCTCCCGACGCATATGACCGAAATAGCACAGGAACATCCTCCAAACGTGTTTTGTCTTTAATTTCATTTAGAGATATTTGTTCGCCGGACAGCTAAAGGAATTCTCAGCATTCTCCGCCAGCACCAACTCTGATTCGGTCTCGATCTTTTTCTGCAGGGTCCAGGTTTCGGGGCTCTATACTAAGATTGAGAATATTAAGGTCTCTTCTTGGTATTGTTGGAGATTTGTTTATCGCTCCAAATTCTTTTAAGACGGGACATATCGGTTTTTTACAATAGATATTTCATCACGCTTGGTTATTTTCTCAGCTATATCCACCGATGTTACTAATGACAGTCCCCTTGGTTGAATATCATAATATTGATTTTTAGGCGATTTGTGGTAAGTCCTATCCCCTTGCTGGCCAATTCCAAACTTTCGATAAACTCAATTAGATAATCTATTTTACTTTCAATTAAGGTTGTATGGTCAGCGTAATAGAGATTATTTATTACTCGGTCACCATCGAAGAATCCTTTATTCCAGCACCCCAGCATTTGTCGCATAACATGTTCGCCGTATATTTTGAAAAGATTGGCGGACACCTGATTGGACGTGAAGCAGGGATATGATCTTTTGTTTTCTTTTTGAATTCTTGGTGAATTGATTTCTTAGAGAGATCTAATTAGAGGGAATAAGTGATAAGGGAATCCCATATCACTTAGAATTTTCCAAAGATAGAAAGAACCTCAAAAGCTTTTTTGTAGTCAATAAAACAGAATAACGCTGGACGTTCTCTATTATCTTTCTTTTGTTGATGATATGTTCCCGTGTGCCTCTAGCCTTTACAAACCCGGCTTGTTCTTGAGCGATTTGGCAGTCCAAAAAGGATCTAATTCTCTCGTGAATGATGTGAAGCATGACCTTGCTAGCATGTGAGATCAAAGCTATCAATCGATAATTGTCACATTTTTTATCATTACTTAAGAGTATTGTTAACTAGATGTGCAATACGCTTTTTTTTTTTATTAGTGTGAATTAATTCGGTCCGTTTTTTTGCTTCCAAAAAAGTGAAAAAACATGAAAAAGTACACTAATCAAAGTATTTGCCATCACTTGTTATTATTTTTTCCCATCTACCTGGCAGTTATATTCTGTGACGGAAAAACGACTCGTCTTTCGAAATGATCCATTGAGCCATTTCTCTATACCTTCTTAATTATTGAAATGCTGGTCCGAAAGCCCGTCATATTCTTCAATGCGTTGTTTGAACGGATCAATTGTTGGTAAAATTCTACAATGATGGTTTGTTTCTCATGATACACTACACCCTTCTGATCCCACCATATACAGAGCATTACTTTCTTGCCGTGAATATTCCACTTTGATGTTGATGTGGATGGTTTTCCTGGGTCACAAATGGATTTCTTTCGCTTGGGATTATCGAAATATATCCACTTTTCGTCTCCAATCACAATACGCAAAAAACCTTTTCTTTTTTGCCTGGCAACCAAGATTTCAGACATGGGTTTTCGCTTCTCCCTACCGGGATCCCCGTTTATTTACCCGAGGTGCTTTCGTGTACGGAGACATACCTCAAACCCAGCCGACCATCTATCGGCACCCCGTGAAGTTACTTTATTTCCTAACACGAACTCCTTCACCTATATTCATTTCTAGCTAGCTAACCTAACTACTCCTATATCTAATTCCACCGGTCTCTTTATTCAAACCTATTCTAGGGAGGATGTCCTAATTTGAAGAGGGACTCAGCACTCCTTGTGAAGAGTGCATCATTGAGAGGGAATCTTTCTTTACGTCCCTTCCATAGAACGGGGTGTCACAACAACTCCCTCTCCTCAGATCAGATTTTTTTTTTTTTTTTGAGGGAAAAGCCTTAAATTAAAGGCTTAAAAAACCCTCAATCCTAACAAAAAATATCATTCCCCGGTTGGTTACCCCTGGTGTATCGTGCACTAATGGCACACACCATTCCCTATCGCCGGTTTCGGGTTCTCTAACCCATTCCCGGTCACCCTCCCCAGTTTCCCCCCCTCATTCCTCGTCCTTCTCTAAAAAAGCAGATCAGATTTACCTGAGCGGTTACTTTTGCCGACCATTTACTAGCTAAACATAGTGGGATTTAAAAGAGATACTTAATCTAAAGATATTTTAATTTAAATAATAATAATTAAATGATTTATAGCCATTTACGATTTAAGTCTGATAAGTGTAGTAGAAAGCAGATTGATATAAAATAATCTTATGTCACCAAACGACACTCACTCTAATATAAAGAAAAATATAATATATATGATGTACACATACATTGATTGATGTATATTATGGAGAATATCATATGACAAAAGCGTATAAGTGACTGAGGACGGACGAATAAATTTTGTCCGAAACGTCTGCTGCATTCTTTCATCTTCTCTAGATCCCTCACTAATAATAATTAATTTTAATTAATATATTTAAATCTCACATTCAATATTTGTTTAAAATTAAATGTTAATTAATTATATTCTTTGCATTTGTTTATTGATTTGGATGGCTCTCAGCAATGCTACAAGATTTAGATAGATAGATGTAAAATATCATTTTAAAGTCTACTTTTAATATATATATATATATATAAAGAATATAAATCTTAAGCGTCTTATTATTCTCCGGAGACGTTTTGGCTGCAAGTGCAAGCCCAACTCCCTTTTAATTAATTAATATTGATCCGATATTTACCAAAAATCATTCAGTTCTTGACATTTAGGTCTATTTTATGTGTGAAAAATTTAAACAAAATCAAAATCAAATAATTATGATGATTTGACATGACAAGAAATTTCTTTTTCACAATTCGAAGGAAAGATGGTTATAATTCGGTATTGGACAGCCCTGGTTCGAAATCCATCCATGTTTTTTTTTTTTTTTTTTTTTTAAAGATATCATTTTAAATAATTATTTATAGATCTTAAGTTTTTTTTACTTTTTAAACTTGTAAATTGAAGAAAAATGTCCCCATATATTGATATACTATCTCGCCTCAAAAATAATTGGACAAACTATTCCTTTTGTTTCATCTTAATGGAAGACTAATAAATTTAATAATAGGTAAAATTTGATGTAACTCTCCCCTATGATAATTAGGATTCATAAAGACGAAACAAAAGATACAGGTTGTCCAATTACTTTTGAGGAGATTGAATAACTATATATCCAAATATCTTACTTATTAAATCATCTAATTTAAATTAATAGCCTTAAACCACCATCGGAAATTATCTCATATTGAATTGAAAAATGCCAAAAGGTTTCGCATCTCTCATAATCATTTTTTCATAATTGGCAACCCATAAAGTCACCTGATTTAACGATAGAAAGCAATCAAGTGGCTAATAATAATCCTTCGGCCTTGTCGGATCGATCATCTCCATATTCGAAAAAGGGACCCAGATGTATGTTGGTGGGGTTTTTGAAAGGGGCCGGGGGAGTGGGAGGGGGCGGCGTAGCTTGGGAGAGTAGGAGGCGCCACGCAGCCTCCCGGCTCGATCAATAGAGAGAGAGATGAAGGCCCCCGGGCAGACACAGAGAGCTCCGGCTCAAATGCTACTCAACTTTGGCTATTCACGGTCAATATGAACACCCCCCTCCAGGATACGCACCAAATTCCACTTTCAAATTTCAAATGTTGTCATTCTCTCTCACTCTCACTTTGAATGGTGTCCGAAAACCCTCTGTTGGAGATCATCGTTTAATTACTGAGGATCAAAGTCCTTTGAACGAAACTCTCTTTAGAGGTTAATCAAATAAGATATTAATATTTAAAAAAATCACATTTTAATCATTTTCTTCTTCATCTTAATATCTTTTGATTATTAAAATACTCTCTGATTTTAATTATAGCTATAATTATGCGTGTGGTACTAACCCTCTCAAATCTTTGGTTCCGTCTTAATTAGAAGACCTACATGAAATCCGAAATCATTAAATTTCATCTATTATTAAATATAATATTTTCAGATTTTATGTATGTCCTCTAAGACAGGTTATCCAATTACTTTTGAAATGGATAATATATATGATAGAGGGGATGAAGCCATGATATTTCTTTTAGTGCACCTTTTTAGTCCTGAGTTGGTAACATATTCAGAGCTGGGAATGTATCACAAAATGTAGGTCCGATTGATAATAGATTAAATATCACTGACTGTACTTTTCATTTTATTTATCTAAAATTAAAATTAAATTATACAAAACATTTTTAACACTAAATATAGAGTGAATATTTTTATATAGATATAGGTGACCGTAATTATGTTTAAGAAAGACAGGAGCAATCATATCCGAATATTTAATGAATATTGATATCCCGGAGGCTTTGATTTTTGGCAGCTCCTTTTATTATTACGTAGTAGTTAAATAATAAATTAAATTTTAACGATTTAATTAAATTAAGGGGACAAATGTTGTAACAGTAACATGAGGTGCAATTGTAAGAACCTATTTTAGGCGATTGGAAAAATATCATCCCAGAAGCCATTTGATTATTTGTAATTTTGCACCCTTTCATTATCATCAAACAAGTGTTAGAATTGATTCCGTTCTCCTTACCTAAAGAAAGAGTTTCCTTCGAGTGCAAGCAGCTCCAGCTTTTTTTTTTTTTTATTTATTTTCATTGGTATTTATAAAAATTCAGGGAAATGATTTACTCAAAAAATCAAATAATTTATTAATATATATGAAACTAGCCTTCCTGATATTTTTTTCCCTCATTTCCTTTTATATGCCGTCGATCCCCGACAATAATGATTCAATCGTATCAGTAAGACTCGGAACGCTAGTGCC
The DNA here is from genome assembly GCA_010014785.2 of Anisolabis maritima. Lineage (NCBI taxonomy): Eukaryota > Metazoa > Arthropoda > Insecta > Dermaptera > Anisolabididae > Anisolabis > Anisolabis maritima. Next base: position 1,183 of record JAAAKE020118518.1, on the reverse strand, counting down.
TGGTAAAGGATTAAATTTTATTTAGAATCGAATTCATCAAATAAATAAAAATAAATAAATATATTAGAGGAAATGCCTCCCTCCATATACTTCTACAATTGCACTGTAGTTAAGTCATAATCTTACCATAACCCATTTCGGCTGAACATTGTGATTCTTTTTAGAAGCTTAAAAATAAACGAATTTTTAATTTTAAAAAAGGGCATCTACCAGGATACTGAAAAAAAAAAAAAATTGGAATGTGATAACTTCAATTTTTTTTTTTTTTAATTCTGAAGAATATAAGGGTGAAAATAAGTTCTGCATTCAGAAGTAATGAAAGTAGAAAGAAATGGTACCTTCTACAATCCGCCGGTGGGTGTCATATGATCGTGAGCGAGGCTGAAGCAAGGGAACTGTGTGCCCACTCCTTGCACAACACTAGCTGACAGATCTGAACGAAAGAGGAGATTAGGGCGGTGTTCGTTAATGAATGAGCACGCGGTTCAGAAATCCATATGCGGCTTGTTGAGGGGTATGGTCCGGATCCACCACGCTGGTTCTGCTAAGACCATTTGCTCCCACATCCGGGCCATACATCTCAACAAGCCGCGTATGGATTTCTGAACCGCGTGCTTATTCATAACGAACACCGCCCTAATCTCCTTTTCCATTCAGTTCTGTGGAACTCTTATATATTGGGCACACAGTCCACGGAACTCGCTTGCGATCACATGACACCATCATATATATGTCCCTTAACTGGTACATTACTCCCAAATATATAACTTGCGCTTGTTGGTCGATTTTATTCAAAAGCTTTGAGATACAAATAACGAGGATATCTAACTTAAATATTATATAAAATTTCAGTCTAAAACGTTTTTGGTTTTTGTTCACACACAGACAATGCATTTTACGAAAACTATTTTTTTTTTTTTAGAATCAAGGGATCTCAAAACGTGTATTTCTGTTGAAATCTCGACATCGTTTTTTTTTTTTTTTTGCGATCGCATTATTTTCTCATTGTATATATATATATATATATATAATGCATATATACGTAAGAGAAAGTAAAAAAAAAAAATTGATAAATTTAACAAATTGCCAGAGGGTAATAATAAAAAAATTGGATCTAGCCAGTAATGATAGGTTGGTTATATAGGAAAAATATATTGGCCGTTCAAATCACATACCCCCTTTC
>JAAAKE020118507.1:0-15730 GCA_010014785.2 Anisolabis maritima | reverse complement strand
ATGGAAATACATGTTTGAGGTCCCCTGCATCTAAATAAAAAATGGATCTCAAACATGTATTTCCATTGAAATATCGATTTTTTTGGCTATCGCAATACTTCCTCACTATATATTACATATATACCCTGCATCTAAATAAAAAATGGATCTTGGAAAATGGTCTGTCTTTTTCTGTTAACAAGAATTTTCAAAAACTAAAAACCTATGAAATTTAATATTCCAGTTAGGTACCCAAATCTCATCTTGAAGCTTTTCAATAAAATAGACCAAAGAGTATTAGTACATTACTGATGTACTTTTTTAGTTTTTTTTAAATTTTCTCAAAATTCGCTCTAACAATTTTGATTAAAATTCATAAATAAATTATTTATTATATGATCTTTGAAATGTATTAGCCCTTATACCCTTCTAAAATAGTTTAAGCTCACTTTACTCTTGTGTTTTTAATTTTTTTTTTTTTTTCGATTTTCTCTTAAACTACTATAACCGTTTTGATTAAATGTACATATAATAAATTAGATAATCTTTAAGATTTATTAATCAACTAACTAGGACATCCTCCTAGAGGAGCCAGTGGCTAAGACGATAAGCTGCGGATTACGAATCTATAGTATGAAAATAGCCCAGGTTCGAGTCCGGCTTGCCGCAAATATTTCCAACTCTGCCAGAAGTCTCCTCCTGGGTAAAGTGGGAGATAATCTCACCCCCAGAAGCCCAAGTGGTATCACAATGGGCCATTACTGGCCTAAGTGAGTGTCCCTAATGGGGCGGAAACCACGTAAACCTAACCTTACCCAACTAGATCATTATCCCTAGCATAGAATAGGTTGAAAACCATCTCGGGTAAATACACGGAAACCCCGGTAGGCGGGCCTCTCCGGACCAAATGAAATTTTAAAAATAGAAGAACAAAAAGAAATAATTATAAAGTAATTTAATTCATTTAATTAAATTTAATTATATTAATTTAATTTTTATAATTATTTTATAGTTGATTAATACAAACAATAAATCTCTAAAAATGAAATGCAAATTAAAATTATGAACCCACCTAGGTGGCCCGACGCAAAAATCTGGATTATAGCACATAACATAATTTTCCTTAACTTAGATAAGAGGAAATTGTGTGATGTGCGGCCGTCACACCAGATTTTTTACTATACCACTTACCTATATATGTGAAAAAGTTTTGCGATCACAAAAAAAAAACTATATATATTTGTAAACTCTAAATGGCCACTTCAGTTGAAAAAGAGTGCAAATAAAAAAATTGAGCTGGTTTTATTTCCTCTCCCTTTACACTTTCATCCAGCATCAAATATTCGCATAAAATAATTGCAAATACAATCGTTTAAAAGTCTATAAGGCCACATACCAAAAAGACAAAATTTTAAGAAATTAATACTTGAACTAAATATAAATAACTAAATAAATAAGTCTTTATGTTAAACCCCTTTAGTTGCAAAAAAAAAATTCTGAAAAGAATTGGAAAATATTTAATAATGACAGTTGATATATTGTAATTTGTTTCACGCTTCTAATTTCTTCTACTTACTGAACTTAATATGACTAACGTCTTTCTTTTCATCGACCCCCTGAAGGATGTAGAAGATTATAATAATTTATTATCTATCATTTTAAAAAAAATAAAGAGTTTAATTCTAGCTTTTAAAGGGAAATAATCCATCAAGTTGTTTAACTTTTGTTAAAATATCGGAAAGTCTTGAAAAATACAGCATCTCAAACTTAGTATCCTTAGTTGATTATAGTTTTATACCTCTATATATAAAGCGCAAACTTTGTAAACAAACTTATATTTGGTCGGAGATATTGAAAGTTAGCAAATTATTTATAGATCTTTTAAAATTTTTCAACTAGTTTTCCTCCACTTTAATAACTTTGTTCATTTATGAATGTTTATTTAACCTTTAAAAATCATTTCCAAATGTATGAAGACGAATGAAGTAAAATATCTTTTCTTATGGTTTTCATAACATTCTTTTTTTAATCAAAAGATGGTTGATATCTCTCTTGCAGTATAAAAAAAAAAAAAACATTAAAATCATAAGATATAAAACAAAATAAAAGAAAGGTGTTGATTAATATATTTTAATTTTAAAGAAGAAAAAGTGATATTAATCAAACCTTTCATACATTTGCTATACAAATACAATTAATGGCCCCATTGCGCTTTATCATTTTATATTTTATTAAATCTATCTTCTATATTTTAAATAAATTTATCTTATCCTAGATAGAGAAATTAATGAATTCATTCAATTCGAATTTGAGTATTCTGGAAAAGATATAGGAAATTAGCTTTTTTGATTAATTGCTCCATGCCAACCCTGCATCGACAGTTGTTACCGCGGATGCGCGGCCAACAATCAGACAGATCTCGAGCAATGAATCAAAAGTAATAATAAAAATAGGATTTTGAAATTTTTTCTGTTTTGGTTTAATCCATGGAGTGTAGAAATTAGTTCGTTTTTGGTTGCTGAAGATTTTTGCTCTAGAACTCCTCTCTAGCGAAACATGCATGCTGAATTAATTTCTCGGAAGATTTAACATAAGGAGCTCTGGAACAATTAATCAAGAAATCAAATAGTGAGGTTATTGTGTTGCTTACCTGCCAGCAACCAAACGTGAACTAATATCTGTGCACTATAATATATATCAATAAATTATTGTATTATTCATACATTATTTCAGGTTTAAAGTTTCTGGTACAAAATTTAATTTAAGATCTCTTTTTTAATCCCATTAAATCTTTGCAACTTCTCCCATAAGCTACATCACTGCTTAGGATACCTTTTAACAATGAAATTTCATAATTTGAGATCTATTATCATATCGATGGCTAAATAACACTGAAAATCGTAGTAACATTATATGTTTTGAGAAGCTTATATTGCGAATGCGATAATAGCTTGTCTATCTTAACTAAAACTAATTTATAAATGTCATTTTTGGAACTAAATGGAGTAGCCTGATCTAACTCGCCTAATTTATTATGAATTTGAGATAATAGCTAAAATCCATCATTTCATTCTAAAAATTTTATTTTAAATACATTTAGAAAGTACACTAAATAAACAATACACAAAATACTTTTCTTTATTAGATAAATTTGGTGGAAATAAAAGACTTGGAATTGGGGAGGGGAGGGGGGAGAGAGAGAATTTGAAAGCATTGAATAAGGGGCTCAAAAAAAAAAAGGTAGTATGATAATATTTTCCAATGCAGGATTCTTTAGCATAACAAAAAATAATATAAATCTTGAGAGAGCCTTGAGGCAAATTAGTTAAGAAATAAAAAATGAGGATCAAATAAAAATACACCTCTTTTTTAAAAAAATATTTTTCTAGATTCAATCTAAGTAAAGTTTTCTATATAATCCCTTCTCTAATTATACACTTCCCAAATCAGGGTAATGTTCCCCGTTGCCTTTGAAACAGACGCTAAATTTCAGCCGATTTCGTTCTCACAAGAGCGCTGCTGACTGACGAATGTACCTCTTTCTCACTCATCGTGTTTGCTTGTAAACGAAGGAAGGACCAGAGCTGTTGAGGCCGTTTTACTACTTCTGACCTTCCATACAACTATTTCTAGAAGCCACGCCCACCTCAGTGCCTCCCCGCTCACAATTCAAAAAGATGTATTTATAATATTTGATCCCCTCTGGTATTTTTACTTCTTTTTTCTTCAATTGATGTTCATAAAAAAAGGTTAAGACAAGGATCGTCAATTTTACGCCTATCATTTATTTATAAATGTTTTTGTATTTTTCCAATCAAATTTTCCTACTTTACTCTTTTTTTTTACCTTTTCCTTAGGCTAAATAACCCCTTTAACTCAATGACCGACAGGTCGGTTACCAACCCCACGATATCTGATTTTTCGGAAAACAACTTGAGAATAAAAGAGCTCAAATAAAAGATCAACAAAACTTGCTTATGAAGCGTTTAAATAAGTGTTATAAACAAACATTTAAAAGCTTTGTATGCAAGAAAAAATTAATATGAAATTAAAATAAAAACTTCGAGATCGTAGAGTTGCTTTTTTTTGCAAAACATTTATTTTTGGGCTCCTTTTCTCTAAAACTGCAGGGTCTTAATTCTTTGGGATCAAAAGCTTCGGGACTAAAAAACCGGAAGAGATATAATTTATTCCAGTTTTAGTACCCTAATTAAAAATTAAAACTTCATAATAGTTTTAACTAAAATTAGATTTAAATATATATAAAAAAAAAAAAAAAAAAAATTAAATGAAACATTTTGCTAATGAATATTGATTATTTAAAGAAAGTTTTAATGAAACATCACATGTATAAAAAAAAAAAAAAAAAATTAGCAATGTAACTTTTTTTTACATCGATATGTCGACATAATAATTACGTTATTAAAAATCATTTTAAATAAATTCATGGTCATATCTCCAAACATACAAATGTTTCATTATCCTCTTCTCTTTGAGTGTAATATTTATAAATATATAAATAAATGCGGTAGCCATTTATCAATTTTTCTTCAGGGTATGAGAATAAATTTTTTTATAATTATTATTATATTTACATTTTTACATGAAAAATTAAGTTATTATTCAGCGTTCTTTTATTCAAAGTAAGAAAGTTTATATATTAATATAAATTGTCAAAAATCCAGGAAACCCTTTGGCTCCTCCTACCGTTAAAATTCTTGAAATGATTCTCTAAGTTATTGTTGAAATCTAAAAGTAAAAATCTGTTATCTAACCGCACATCACACAACTTTTTCTGCTTAGGCAAGTTACTGTAAGGGGATGCGCTGTCAATATTTTTTTCTCTCCGATAGTAACTAGTACCCGAAAGATAAATAGTGATACCACCAATTTTTTATATTCCACATTTAGCTTGAGGGGCAATAATTATAAACTAGCAGCACCGCCTGCCTTCGTTGGCCTTTTTATTTCCGCGTTTACGAATTATTGGGAAAGTATTGTAATCGTTCAAAAATTAGATCTCAAGATTTTAATTGTTCTTGATGATTTGGATCTCCCTGAGTCCGAAAATACTATTTTTTGAATTTATATCTGTGTGCCTTTGTAGTTAAAACGATAACTCGAGCTCGCTTTAAGGTAGATCAATCAAAGTGGTGAATAAAAGCAAAATCAGAGATCTATCTCAACTTTTGGTCTATTTCTGGAAATGGCACTTTACCTGAATCATGATAACTCAAATATGATTTCACAGAGACGAGTCAAATGTTGTATATATGCATTATATTAAAATCAGAGATCACTATTAAAATTTAGCCAACTGCCACCAACCCGAACTAGTACATATATATATTAGTGAAAGAAAACAGTTTTTTTTTTTTTTTTTTTTTTAAATGAAGGCCAGGAACTTATTTTTAATAGGATTAGGGCTAGCAGATTCAAGAAAAGTCAAAAAAATTTTATTTGAACCCAGAAAATGTTTCATCCACTTTGTAGTTAAACTTCTTTAATATTAATAATAAAAAGATGAGGTGAAGAAGAAATAGGCACAGGCAGCCAAATAAAAGTCTCTTTAGTTCCTTGAAAAAACGAAATTAAAAAAAAAAACTTTATTTGTCCATCTTCAGTCAATGTTTCTGGGAAAAAGTTGAGTCTATTGGTGCATATATTATGTATGCACCTATCAAAAACATTGACTGAAGACGCATAAATAAAATTATCCGAAACGTCTCGTTTTTTCAAGGGATTAGAGATAGAGAGTCTTTTATTTGGTTGCCTGGGCCTATTTCCTCATCACTAAATACAGCCATAATATATTACAAGTTGTTCAAACTCTCTATTTTATAAAAATATATGTTATTATTTACTTACATTTATAGAGAAATATATGATAAAATATCAGACAATTAAATAGCAATAATAAATACATAGCATTTGCCTTGACCTTCTGACTAAGATAAAAAACTTTTTAATTTATTAACATATTTAAATATTCCAAATATCTCTCTCTAATTCCTCCTATTCTTCTATTTTTATCATTGCTTTATTAAATGAACAAATCAATCATTTATTAAAATTTTTCTATAAAACAATTCTCTCAATATATTTTTTAATGACATTGAAAATTTCTTTTTTTTTGTCTTTTCGGAATCTGAGGCTATATAGACATTAAACGATATATAATTGTTTTTTACGATACTAATTAACCAGACATATTTATTTAAATCAATTGGTATACAATTTGATTTAAATAAATTTTCGTCGTACTGGCTAGGATCCGAACCCACATCCCTTGGCTTTTAAGGTTATCAATATTGACAATGTCAATGTCTTTAACCTCTCTGCCACGGGGGGGGGGGGGGGGCATTGAAAATTAAAACAACCTTTAAAGGCTAACAATTTTTATTAACACATTAAATATATAATAAAATTACAATAATTTATTTATTATTGTTATAACTTTTTTAGTTAGCTTCCACCTCGTAGGTGAGAGGTTAGAACTATTGACATTGTCAATAGAGCCAAGGCTCTTATCCAAAGCAGTCCGATAAAAAATTTATTCAAACCAATTGGTATAAATAAATATGATTAGATAAAAAGTATCGTATATAATCTAATTTGTGTTTGTTTAAAGTCTATATGGCCTCAGATGCCTAAAAGACTAAAAAAAAAAAGTTTTTTAGTTTTTCCAAAATGAGCCCGCAAGACGAAAATAGTAAGGGGTGGATTAAATAAATAAAGTTTTAATAAAAAGCTTTCTTGATTTTTATTGAACTTATTGGCCATAATCCTCCAATCAAAAACTAAAAAAGGCTGGTCCTGATCCAACAAATAAAGCTTTGTTTATATTATTTTTTAGTTTTTTTTGTCATAAGAGTAAACAATACAATTAGCTCTAGTTATATACCAATTTATTACCAATGGCAATTTAAAGGTATTGACATTTTCAATTTTAAAATCCAAGAGATGTGAGTTCGGATCTCAGTCAGTAACAGAAAATTCATTTAAATCATTTGGATACCAATTGGTAAAAATAAATTTTCCTGGACAATATGAATCATAAATAATAATTAATTATATTGTTTATTGTCTAAATGGCTTCAGATAAAAAAAAAGTCTAAAAAAATGTTATAATGTCGCCATATTTATTCATACCAGTTTTTTTGAAATGACGGCGATTCGAACCCATATCGCATGGCAAATAGAGTTATATTTGCTGAGATAGTCACCTGTTGGCTTTATAAAACAAAAAACCAAAGTCACCACTCCTGGAGTTTTACGAGGATAATGCGCGCCCTTCTCCCCCCTCCTCCAGGCATAAATACATAATTATACATAAATAATTATATAAAATAAAGTCTAATTTTATAATTTTTAACGAGAGCCTTTTACCCATAATTTTGAGATTTTAATGAATGAACACGTTTTGTAGTCTCTAGAAAACATGTTGCCAATTTTCGATGAAGACTGACTGTTGTCTGCTTGCTTGTATTGGAATATTTACACAGCTTAAACTAATTAACATAAAATTTGATATTTAGATTTTTGATTATACGAAATATGAAACCATCAACTTTTGATAATATGCTGTCAAATAGAAACATGATTTTAGTAATATAAAAATACATATGAAGTGAAAATTTTTTTACCACATAATTGTGTTTTAACAATTCTAATTACATATAGATGAATTTTAAACAATCTCTTAAGTTTTTGAAGAATTTTTTTGTCCTTTCGGCATCTAATATCATTCTAAATTACAATATTAAAATAGATAGCACATTCTGACAATAACGGTTATTCATACAAATTTATTTAAATTAATTGGTAGCCAAAATAAGTAAATTTTATCACTCTGGATGGGAAACTCTGAATCTGCTTTAAGGGACAAGAAGAACTATTGAACCAGTAAAAGATTCAATGGATTGGAAGTTCTTGCTTAGAGAGAGGAAATATATAGCTAAGATAGAGTGAAGTCAATATCCTTGCTAGGATGTTCATTGAAAGCTTAAAATGTCGCGATGACTAATGCAGTGTTTACTCCTGGGAAGGTGCTATTGCGCTCAATTTTTAATTAAGTTTTTATCTTCCTACTTCTATGGAAATCTCTTAATATATTAATGAGTATACATTTTTATTTTTGTATTTGTTTTCTTCACTGAGATAGTAATTCGAAAATAATTTTTTAGGCTATTTATCAATATCTCTTCAATCATTTCTGTTAAAGGCTGTTGTTGTTGGTTTACTCAAGAGAAAAACTTTTTTGAGAAAAATACTGGGATGGGTTTCCGTTTCCTTCCCCATTTTATCAATATATATATATATATAAAGAAAATGAAAAAGAGAAATAGTTTTAATTTTTTTTATTCAAATAATTAAAATTTTTCTTTATAAAATATTATTGAATACTCATGAAAAGGGCCTTGATTCCCCCACCCATTCCTATTCTGGTGGTTTTGTTTATTATCCCTAGTTTTGTTTAGACTTTTGCTTCTAAGCAGGTTGTCAATAAATTTTTGATGCATACCTAAATCTTATTATATTTGCGTGGTTCTAAAAATCTGCTGATCTTATGCTGAACTCAATATAATCAATAAATCTCTCTAAAAATACATTTTTTTTTATTAACGTTTGTCAAAATGACTTTCAAAAAGAAAGATAAGAAAAAGTTTTTTCTTCTTTTCTGGTGTAAACTCACTCTTCTCTTATTAACTTTTAATATCAGTATTATTGACGTAACTCAAATCTTTTTCAAGATCTGCTATTCTTTGTTTGTTATATTCATCTAATTCTTTTTTTTTCCCCACCCACTCCATGTATGAGAGAAGAAGAACCGATTGGAGAGGAAGTAAAAGAAGCTGGAACACCCACCCGTATCACCCACTTAACGAGATTATTTACATTTCGGCTCGTTTCACTCGAATAAAAAAATTGTTCTTTTTAATTGAATTAGCTCTAATGACGACACTAGAATTTTCATTTATCCTTTGTTTACATTTAAGAGTACCGGATCTGTTTTTCTTTGTCACACAATGTTTTGAAATTTTCAAGAGACTTACCAAAGCCAGCTTGTTTTTTTTTTAACTGATCTCATTTCTAAATAAATTTATGCAATTAGCTTAAAATAATTCAATTTAATTTATAATTAAAAGAGAAAGAAGCAGACAAAATTCTAAATTCTTCCTTTTTTGGATATTATTTGAAAACAAAATACGTAGTAACGATTCTGGAGTGGATAGTACCTCAGGGTTACGTACAAAACATTAGTGTGCGTGAGTCAGAAGTGTCACATAATTCGTAGGTGCATACTCAATCTCAATACTTGCTTACACCGTGTTCTTACATTCAGGGTCATAGCCAAGAGATGGTGGGAGCCCCAGCTCGCCTTGGATTAAATTTGTCCACTTGACAAAATAAGGTTTACTGTATTTTTATATATTAAAAAAAAAAATTTAAAAATTCTATCGAATGTCAAAATTTTGTTGGCATTTTTAATTTGCCAAAAAATTGTCTTATATGCTAACTATGCCCCGGTCAGGGGGAGGAAATGCGGCTTGCTCCCCTACCAGAAATGGACACATTTATATTATTTGGTTATAATTATTATGTTAAATGGGGGGCTTTTGACATTCTTTAACATATGTATTACTAATAGAATATCAACGATAGGCACATACTGTATTTAGTTTTTTCTCCAAGATTTTTACTTTCTCTTACCTATATCTGTAAAATATAGAGAAAAATATTGCGATTGCAAAAAAATCAATGTCAAGATTTTAACGGAAATACACGTTTTGAAGTCTAAAAAATTGGGCCTTACAAAATGGTCTCCCTATGTGTGTTTCTGTGAACAAGATTTCTCAAAAACGAAAAAGAGTATGAAATTTTATTTCCTTTTGAATAAAATCAGCCAACTAATGTACTTTTTTAGTTTTTTTTGTTTTTCTCAAAATTCATTCTAACGATTTGATTAAAATTCATAAAACAATTATTTATTAAATGATCTTTGAAATAATTATTTGGAGTCCACTTTATTCTTGTACGTTTAGATTTTTTGTAATTTTCTCTTAACTAACGATATTGAATAAATTGGCTATACATTAAACAACTACTTAGGAGGCCCGACGACAAAATCTGGTGTGAAACATCATCACTCAATTTTCCTTACCTTACGTATGAGAAAGTTATGTGATGTGCGTTTTCACACCAGGTTTTTTCACTTTTGGTCAAACCTTTAACAAACAAAAATTTTGGATATTAATACGTAGAATCTCCTTACTAAGCCTGGTTCAAAGAAGACAGGCTGAACAGCTAGTGAATAAAAAAAAATAAATTTATTTCCTTTTCAAGAATAGAAAGTATGCTCAGTAGATTATATTCTTTCTCATTTCTTTGTGAATATTTTCTTTCTTACCTGATTACAGTATTTATCCATTTTTTTTATTTATTTTTTTTTTTTTTACTTTGAGAAATATTTGTTTCCTTTTATATAACAAAGAAAAATATTTTCCATTTCTTTTATAATAAAGAAATAAGTTAAAAAGCATTTTTTAGTTTTTAAGATTAGTTTTTTTTAAAACTTTCTTAATCTTAACCTACTATTTCTAATTGATGAATTCATATAAGAAAAGAGAAGTTAGTTTAAAAGCCTTAAACTATAGGTTATTTGGAATCAATAGATCACATCACAAAGACCAAGAACATGCTTTTTTAATGTCATTGAACAACCTTTTAGAATTCATTCCTTGTAGTCTTTCGCAAATTACTGATGATAACAACTTGCATATTTACAAAGTATTTTTCAATTATTTAGGGGTCATATAAATAAATTCAGCTCTGGAAATTTTTAATTCAAAATAACGTATATTTGATTTCAATTTTTAAATTTACTGGATTTATTAAAAACCGCTTAAGCCTTGTAAACGAGAACGCACCATCACACCGCCCTTGACCCACTCTGCATGTAGGTTTATTTCTAAGTCTCTATTTAATATAACTCCAGTAGTAGATCACAGACGAGAAGCTGGTCAAACTGCAAGTGCAAAGTTCAAAACTATTAATAAGAAAGGACCTTTCTTCCAAAAGACGGTTGTCTTTCTCCTGATTTGTCTCAGGACTAATTGTAGTAGAAATTTTAATTTCTGAACCTGAGAGCTCATTTTGCTTAAGGCCAGGTCACCATATTAAAAAGTTAACTTGCTATTATCTGATCCACATAGTTATCTAGTATATGATTAATTTTATAGATATCGTATTATTTCTGGCATCTTTTTTTTACTTATTAAAAATTCTGATTTGGATTAAAATTAAACGACTTTAATTTAAATGAATGAATATTTTAATTTTATTTTCCCATTTTTTTTATTTATCATTAATCCAATTTTTATATTCATTCATCAAAATTATTTGAAAATAAAATTCATTTTGATATTAATAATTTAATAATTTAGCTAATTCTCATTTTACATTCACTTTTATGATTTTTACTGACGATATTTCTTGTCAAAGGTGAATCAGCCCCCTCCCCAACTCTAAACAACTATTCATTTCTTCTTTCATACATTGCACACAGACATTTAAAATAAATGGACCAGAAATAAAATGAATAAAAAACACAACAGCTAACATGACAGGAGAGAAATTAATTCATAATTTATTTTAACTCTTATATCAAATATTTTAAGAGACATGAAAGCTTTGTAATAATTTTTTTTTTTTGAATGATAAAATTAATGATGATTAATATATATTTTTTTTATCTATTTCTCTTAGAAAAATTTAATGCATGTAATCTTTGTTTATATTTCATATGAATATATAATATCTTTAATATAATTAACGAAATATCCGCTTCCTTAATGTGTTTCTATAAAATATTCTAAGAAAAAAATGTTCACTTTTTAATTAATAAATTAATCAACCATTATTTCATAGTTTAGTTTTTTTAAATAATATTTTTAAATGAAATAGCCAAGTGCGAATTCCACCCTGGAAAAGATACTTCTCTTTGGAATTTTGAAATAAAATTTTATAGTTGTAATTAAGAAGAGAACCATAGTAGTATAGGTGTATTTGAATTTAATTCTCTTTAACCTAGGGTGGAATTAATTTTTGAAAGTTCCGAAATCACTATCATATCAGAGAGATTTGAGTCAGCAATGCACCTACGAGTTATATAACATTTCTGGCATACGCACATTAAAATCTTGACCGTGTGTGGGTCGAACCTTATCAGAGAATAACACAGGCCTTCTTTAAAGAGTGAAGCAATAAACAAATCATTTTTTAAATATAAATATTTTATTTTTAATTAATATCTAAATATATACTACATTATGAATTCTTTCGCATAAAAACATACCTATTTTATCATTTTTGCCTTATTAATTGTATTCATGTTTATTGGCCCCTAACGAAACGAAAACATCTGCCCAAAATGTATTTTAATACGAAAATATCTTGGCTGCCAGTCTTTGCAAATATGCTAAACTGAAAATTTTATATATCTATGACAGGTTTTCTTATCAAAGATCCTTTGACTTTAAAATAAAGTGCAACTGACCCCTTCTTAAAATAATATTTTAAAATAATAATAAGTAAGACCTATTCATTTGAATTAGATAATAGTTCAATATATGTCTATATCTAGTGGACTTGACCTAGTTTTTAAAAATATTTCATGAGTATATTTTTGCTTGTGGAACGAACCTCTGGTCCCTGAAGTCGAACCCGGGATCTCCAGCCTATCAATGGCATAGTGTGCTTCCTTTGCACCTGGCCACCGGACGCTCGGGGTATGGTTTTAAATGTATAAACTAAAAAGTAAAAGAAATCATTTTTATTGAAATATACGTATTTAATATAATTAAACAAAAACACAATACCTCTCTTAACACATCAAATAATAATATATAAATATACATGGCGTAGTAATTTAATTATAAGTCGCGCCCTCCATACTACCTCCAAAGCCAAAAATAATCAAAAAATCAACAACAAATTAAAAAAATAACGAGAAAAATATAAAAAATAATAAGTATCTAATTAATTAAATTTCTAGTAGGAACCGCTTTCAAAATAAAAAAAATATTATAGATAAATATATCTAGATTCAAAAAAACCTACCTTGGAGCCTGCTAACTGCGGGATAGGCAAATGCTACACTTGGATAATTAGTAACCTTGCACTGTGCATTTATAGAAAACATTATTATCTTCAGATACCCTTTTTACACGTGCTTGCTTAAGTTCGCAGATTTCAAGTTGGAACCTTCTTTTGAAACTCTATCTACATCCTTTCTCTCTAATTGAATAGTAAGTTCTCTTTGTATGTCTAAAGTAATGACTGGTTATTCTGGGGATTAACTTTCATGGAATTTTACTGGGGTATCTTCTTTTTTGTATATAACTGGTTATATCAGGATTTATTGGACCAATTTTATGGTATTTTTTTCATTGAGCAAAAAATCTCTTCTAGAGGACCTTTATTGGTATAATTCATTTTGATTAGGCGCCGGCAAGGTCTTTATGTCTTAGTTTGACGATTTTTAGAAGAATAAAAAAACACAAACTAAAAAAAAGTAATACTCACAGATTTATTATACGTATTTTCTTTCGTCCATGACATCCTAAGGGGAGGCGAATTCTGGCAGTTTTTACATTTTTATTGTTAATTGTTGCACATCTGTTTGAGATATTGAACTCAGAGTAAAAAAATATTTTTTTCCGCTTCAGGAAACGGTTCAATGATTCTCTGCCTTATCATGTTGGTCCAGACTTTGTGATCCTCTCTTAAATTCTAAATATTCATTTTTGATTTTTTTTTATTTATTTATATCTCTAAAAGGTCTCATTGAGTATAAAACATTTCATTTTTTTTTTAATCATATCAAATATGAGCCTCCTATTTGCCATAAATCAGCTCTATAAGTTTTAATTAAATAAATTCAAGTCACATTTAAAGATTTTATTATTTTTTTCTTGTACAACAATGTATTGATTTTGTTCATTAAAATACTTAAATTTCATAAACTCATTACCTTAGTTCATATCATGCAACAAGGCACGTTCCTAATCCCCCCTTGTTATAGCAATCAATCGACATTCTTCCTCAGGGGAGCGATTCTCTGGTTCAGCCTTAAAGACTAAAATAATGGATGTTTTATTAAAGACTTATAAATCACTCTACATCCTGTTGGATATGAATCTAAAATACATTCATCTCCCTTGATTTAATTATAATTTAAATTTATATTTTATATATATTTTTATTAATTAGAGTCCAAGATTATCTTTTGCATAAATTTTTACGGAATAATTTATATGATAATCAAATGGTAATTAAAAAATTTGATGGGGCTAACATGGAATAGGCACAAATTATAATTCACAGATATCTGATACAGAAGTATAACCATTTTTTTATTAAATATTTTTAATAATGTAAATAAATCTTCTAGTGTGAGTATTATTGTGCACACTGTCCTTATTTGACAGTCGAGGGTGTGCACCTCATTTCGATTTTAGGAGCCGATCATTGAGAGGCATACATTGAAGAAAAATAATGAATATTAATGATTGTATAGGGCAGGGATGTCAAACTCAAATGGACTCGCTGGCCGCATACTTTTCAAGCGAACTTAAACCCAACATGTTGCTAAAACTTTTCCACTAATTATTTAGAATTAAAAAAGGATGAATTACTATAAAAACTGCAAATTTTATGACAGAGTTTGTTAACGCGGACACTAAAGCTAAGGTATATGGACCCCTTCTCAAAATAATATTTTTATATGTACAAACTAAAAAGTAGAAGAAATCATTTTTTTAAAATATACTTTAATATAATTAAATAAAAACACAATACTTTAATTACAGTTGATTCTCTTTTAATACATCAAATAATAATAATAATATATAACATTCGTGTATATATGAAGTTAAAGCCGTAATTAAGAGCAAAAAAATCAAGATTTCATCGGAAATATACGTCTCCTGAGTCTCGCAAAATGTCCTGCTTGTGCGTCTGTGAACAAGGTTTTTCAAAAACGAAAAAACATACGGGGCTGAAATTTTATATTTAAGCCAGATACCCTCGTCGCAAGCATCTCGAAGCTTTTCACTAAAATCGGCCAAAGAGGACTAGTATTTTACTGAAGAATTTTTTAAGTTTTTTTCGGTTTTCTCAAAATCGTTCTAACCATTTGATTAAAATTCATAAATCAATTATTTATTAGGTGATCTTTGAAATGTATTAACCCTATAAAAATTAATTATATATACAGCCAATTTAACGAAAATCGTTAGAAAGGTTTAGGAAAGAATTACAAAATACCTAAAAACATTCAAGAGTAAAATGGGGGCTCCTAATAGTACATTTCAAAAATCATCTAAAAAATTTTTAATGAATATAAGAATATTGAGAAAATCAAAAAACTAAAAAAGTACATAAGTAAAACTCTTTGCTTGATTTTATTAAAAAATCTTGCTGCCGCGTGCGAATTAGAAATCGAGCATAAATATTAAATTTGAAAATCAAAAATAAAAAAAAAAAAAAAAAAAAAACATTCAAGACTCAAATTTATTATTAAGATCGGTTCCTAAGTCGCATGCGCCAGCAAGATGTCTGGGGATATATATATATATATATATATATATATGTTCTGGAAGGTTTCCGCAGTTGGTTGTATGTGGAATAATGTTTTCCCAGGTTGGTCCGCGTTGATTGTTGAGATTAACTCGACGTTTCGGCTCTC
>JAAAKE020118496.1:0-11149 GCA_010014785.2 Anisolabis maritima | reverse complement strand
GACTATTCAGATTTTAGCTTCCAAGTTAATATTTCCATACTCATTGAAGGCTGAGATTTAAAACCTTACATCATTTAAAACATGGCTTGCCAAAGAGCTTGGAACAAATGTGGGCCTTGAACCCTAAAATTTTAATTCACGAGACAATATAGCTATAAAGGAATAGTGATCTCTATAATTCAATAGTATTTTTAAAAAAGGTATGATAAGTCCAAGTAGGTAAATTTGAGAAGTGTGAAATTGGCCCTCCCATAGCTCAGAGGTGATTTGGTATTCTAATCACCCACTACAATGATCTAAATAGTGCATTTAAAAATGTCATTTCTCAAATTTCTTTAATATGTATAATTTTATAAAAAAAATATTAAAACATTAATATTTCTGGATATTCAAGTATTGTACTTGCTTAGCTCATTCTCTCTCTTTTTGGATGTCACTTTCTTACTACCGTGCGCAACATAAGCTGTATGCCTAGTGAGAAATAGTTTTCCTGAAATAAATTGAGAAAATATTTTTTTTAATTAAAAAAAAATGATTATATGGGTTCCGAATAAGGTGTTCAACCATCTTTCTAATGCTTAGTACAGTACATTTTTTTGTAAGTCAAATCTAGAAAAAAAATTGTAAAAGAATAATGTTATGTCATAACATTGTTATTTTATTAACATAAGATGATTCTTTGTTGCATGTGTTTGTGTTTCGTGTTGGGAAATCATGCCTTGAATGTCAGTTTTGGCACCACTGTATAGGAAACTCGGGGGGATATTCATGGGGACCATGCCCAGAAATGTTCAAGTTTATTCCATTTACAGGAAATACCATTCGATAAATTGGCCAGTTTCTCCCTAGCTCTCAAAAATTTTTTTTGGGTAAGCGGCTTTGGGAGTTATACAATTTCAATTCACTCACCGCTCGAGTTTGTGTTGGCAGGCCTTCTACTTCCTCTTCAACTCCAGTTCTAAAAATAAAAACAAAAAATAGTTTTAAAAAATCCCAAGAATTTAATTATAAATATTTTTTTTTATTTAAATACTATTAATTTATAATATTATGTTGTGAGTATTTATTAATAACTTTATATGATACATCCTTTTTGAAAACAAGTAGATAGAGAGAGAATTAAAAAAAGACAGCTACAGAGCTGGAGTATTAGTGCTAAAAGACTGGAAATTAATATTCAATACATTAAAATACTCCCAGTATTTTTAAACTTGATGCACTAGCACTGGGATTTCTAGTACTTTCTTTAAGTGATGATACTATTAATTAAAAAAGAAATACAAGTATTTCAAGTTTTGAAAATAGTAGTACTTAGAACTGAATATAAAAAGAGTGTTTGATCATGGGCACTTCTAGTACTTTCATAAACTATTGGAAACAGCTGTCTACAAACCAAAATAAAAATAAATAAAACTTACTGTATTTTAAAACAGTGTAGTACTGTGGGAGTGGTGGCTCCCTGAAAAATAACTGTGAATATCACGATGACCAGGGTGGTGGTAAGCATCGTTTGTCGAGCTTCCGAAAGAGTATTTCGAATAGCAAGCGCAAAAGCCATGGCTCCTCGAGAGAGTCCTAAAAACATAAGTCATAGTTTATATTCCTTACTTAGAACTTAACAAAATAATTATAGGATAAAAATAAATTTACCTGCATAAAATACTGTATGCATATGGGCCCATGGAATAGGAGGATGTCTTCCTAAATTCAAAATTAACGATAATGGATAGATGTTAACCGCTCTACTGAAAGTCATTACCCCCTTAGATTAATGTTAAGGAAATATCGTAAAATTATATTCAATTATTGTCAATATAATATTATTATTTTATTATGAAAATTTGATTTTAAAGGATACGAAAGAAAGTATTATGAAGAGAATATTATAATGATGTTTAGGATATGTGAATAATGAAACTCCCATATAGCTAAAAATAAAACTCTCACAAATAAAATTAAGTAATTCAAAGAAATGTTTGGTGCGCATTCTTGATTCAACAGATAAATTACTATAAGTATAATGTGCTTGACATATTCCACAAAATAATACAGACACCACACCTGTAAAAATAAAATAAAAATACATATATTTTAGACTTATAAAAATGTTACTACAATAACTAAATAATCTAAAATATGCGGAGCAAATTTGGAAATATTAATTTAGATACCATAACAACTTTTCTAAACACAATATATAAAATTTTCTTTATTTATTGTTTATATGAATAAAAAGGGTTGGAAAAAAAATTGATTTAGCTAGGCTATGGTAAAAATACTTATTTCTCTCTTCTTAAACGTAAAATAAAAATAAATACAAAGAAGAGCGGGAAATGAGTTACATTATATTTCTTTTAAAAAAATCATGTTTCTTTAATAGTTTTTTTTTTTAATTATTCTATATTAAATTAATAGATTACTAATAAAATTCTTTACCTGTGAGTTCAGTTGCTTCAGCAACTAAGAAACATGCAAATGAAAGTAGAATAAATAAAGTAGTCTCAATAAGTGGATAATCTCTGACGTGAGTGAACTTGGTGACGTAATTAATAGTTAAGGAAAAGATTAATAAATAATAATGTCTTATTTGAAAAATAACACCTATTTCAAATAATACCTGTTAATTGACAGTATAAATAAAAAATAAAAATAAATTTCTTCGGATGTCAGCCAGGCCCATTCTCAAGAGTAAAAATAGTAAAAATTTTATTTTGTTGGTCTAAATATAAAAATATAATTTGAAAATAGAGCATATTCATAGTAAAAGTCATCTCAAACATTTCCTCTCCATCTTATAATAAATATTGATAAAAAGGATATAAGAGCTGTGATGCAGCCCATAAAGACTCCAAGGGCAAGAGAAAGACAAAACACTGCAAAAAATTCGCAAATAGCCAAAATAACCTCCTCTGTGTTCAGTCTTTCTCCTATATCTTTATCAAATTTCTGAGCGAAGTCCTGAATGGACCTTAAAAAAAGAAAAAAATGTTATATTTAGAGATAAAAAATTACAAATTGTTTTGTTGAGTAAAAATATTTAATATAATAATTTTTTTGTTTAAATGTAGGAATTTTATGTGCTCATTGTGTGTTGTACTAACAATATTATATTTAAAATTTTTAATTAATGATGATAATTAAAGATTGAGTGATCGATTGTACTAGAATTTTTTTAATTTAGCAATTTATTAATGAGAAAATTACAAAAATATTAATTTAAAATAAAAATATTTGCAAAAGATAGTAAACTGGTTGTATATCATATGATAAAAAGTTATTTTATTTACCCGGCCATAACGAGACCAACAGCATCATTTAAACAGCTCTCGCCGAAAACTAAGGCATACAGATGAGGATCTACTTTAATTTCATTAAAAATTGCCAAAATAGTAACAGGATCAGTCGTTGATATTAATGATCCAAAAAACATTGAATCCAATATAGTGAATTTTGATGTTAATAAAGGTATGGATTCAACCGCTAGGAATAGAATAGCTCTGAAAAAGAAGAATTTAGAAATAAATAATATTCACATATATGGAACTAGGATATAAGAAATTATGTTTTGACTTCGATAGAGAAATAAAATATATATATATATTATAATAAATAGTTATAATTATAAATAGTTAAAAATTAGAACTAGAAAAAAATTGGGTCCGGAGGGAGGTGAAATAGAATTTTTTTATGAAAATTTGAGACTTTCAAAATAAAAATAAAAATAAAAAAACGAACAAAATGTTCGAGCCAATGGAAAAATTTTACTCCTAAATATGGTATATATTGTTACCAACTCTTCTAATTTTTACATTAAAAATAATATTTTTTTGATTGATCTCCTTTGAGCTATAAACAATATACTCTTTCAAAATATTAAACATAAATAGAAAATCACTTACCCGAATGTAAAAGCAGATATGAAACTTCCTAAAATAGAAAAAGTCATGACCGTTCCCAAATTGTTAAAAAAAAGTTTCTGAAAAAAAAAATGTTTAAATGTTAATATGATCTGAAAAGAAAGGTGAGTGAATGTTCTTACCCTTTTAACACTAAATCCAGCATTAAATATAATTGGAGGTAAAATAAAATTGAAGAATAACTCTGGATCAAAAATGAACTAAAAAATCATTAAAAAAATTATTTAATTAAATTAAATTTGAATCTTTCTCTATTAAAAAAAAATTTTTATAATTTGATATTTTTTTTTCTATTTTATCAGTCTGTATTACTCTCTGTTATAACATCTTAACAAGAGTACTGCAATAATGTATTCATCTTTTGGAGAAATTTTGGTTCTGATTTTTTAATTTTACCCAGAGTTCCGAACCATTGTTTTTTCGTTTCAGGTTCAGTGTAAAAAAACTGGTTTGATTCGGATTTTGTTCCGCTCAAAAAAATGGTTTTCGGTTTAGTTCCAATTTGAAGCTTTTACCTTTCTTTTTTAATGGTATCCGGAGTGAGTTGTGTATATCTCTTAATTATTTTTTTTTTTCAAGGGGACATACATATTATATACATTTTTTAACTCCTATTTTTATTGGAAAATATTTCAAATAAAAAACTGAAATTTTCTCCGAATTATAATTTTATATTTTTTTTAACCTTCTTAGTATTTAAACTTTTTCCAATACTTCTCTTTGCTAGAAATTTAATTCTCCAATAGGTCTGCAAGAATAGACATTCATCTTTTGGACCTCTCTTAAATTTCGTGTGTTCATAAGACTTTTCCTATTCCCATTCCTATGAACGATGACTTCTATTTATATACTTTTAAATAAAGTTTAATTTATTTAACGACCTTGGGGAATGGTTTGATTCTTAGTTGGGACAAAATTTAGGTTAACAGGTGTCAAAAAAATGTACAAATATTTTTCTGCAATTCCTCAGTTTTTTATTTTAAATATTTTCTAATAAAAAGAGAAAAATCGCCTTTGAACAAGACGGGAGTGATGCAAAGTATCAAGAGTGGCATTTGGTTTCTTGGAACTACTTTTAAAAAAAGGGTTGCAAATATTTATTATTATGTTTTGACAGACCAAGAGACAAATAGATTCAGCGATAAATAAGCTTAATAATAATAATAATAATAATAATAATAGATATATAACAATCGGTAAAAGTAGTTATAGATTACAGTGAAAATTGTACTAAAAAAGGACCTTAACCTAATTTGGTCTTTATTTTTACACCAACTTAGTAGCAAGTTGCTACGATTTTATGTTTAACTGCTTAATGCATTAATTTCAAGGTAGGGCAAATGCTGAATAGTAAAGTTAGACTATTATATCTTTTCAAAAACCTCTCTTGAGAACAATAGAAATTTTAAATGCAAATTCCATATAGTTTATTAGGAAAAGAATACAAATATAGCTAATTCAAAATGATAACAAAATATATCCATCTAAAAAATGAGATAAAAGTTAATTATAATAAAGAAAAAAACCTTTTCTGTTTGATAATTGGTTGAAGCGGCATCTCCCACAAATCGATAAGCATAAGTTTTATTAGGAGAATTCAAATCTTCTGCAGGACTATGAAATTCAAGCCATAGAATATCCGGTGGTATTGAATCATTATATTGTTTGCCTTCTTTAGCTTCTTTCACCAAGACATGTGTAAGCGGATCAGCCGGGCTCCAAGTGTAGCGGATGAGAGCACCCATTATTGATCCTAAAAATTAGAAAAATTTAATATATTAATTTTAAGAAATATTTTTTAGGTATCTTTAGGTATCTTTAGGTATAAATTGTGAATAAAGTCGTGGGTTAAAAATTTTCTATTAACCAATTTGTTCAGAGTAGAAAGAAAAGAATATTTTACTAAAGCAAAATTTATTGATTTTTAACTAAAATATTGATATTATATCAATATTATTTTTAATGGTAATATTATAATAAAATCGAATTGCAAGTTATATTTTTGTTATTATATTAAATACATCTACTAAATCCAGGGGTGATTCGGATAATCAAATACAAATTTTAAAAAATCAGAAAAACTATAAAAATTTAAAGGTTAAAAAAATGCTAGGTTCCTCTGGATAATTGAGTTTCTACTGTATATAACTACAATATATACTATAAAAAGAGGATGTTTAGCCATCATCAAATTTTTGTTCTAAAAGGGGAAAGAAGCTATTAAGGTTTGTGGTTAATAAATAAAAAAAATAAACTTAAGAACACTTTTAATATTTTTTATTATCATGATTGTTAGACCCAAGTTTTAAAGTTCAAATTAAGAATAATTAGTACTTATGTCAAGTATTCTTTACTTCTGAGAATTTAAAAATTTAGTGAATTTCAAAAAATCCCCCTCAAGACCTGCTTTCAGTCAGAGTTGTGGTCCTCAGAATTAAAAGTCCTGCGAATTAGTATTTTCTAATTTCAAGTTCCTAGAATTTACAGTATTTTCCCTAAGTCCTTTTACTAATTGCTAAAAAATGTGTAGTGAATGTCTGTTGTGGTGTTACTTTGGTCGATTGATGCTCGTATATTTCTGGACTCAAAATCAGTCGGTAAGTAAGGCTGTACTTATATCCTTTGATATGAATACTTATAAATCAATTAAAAATCGATATACTTAAGATGAAAAGTTTATCAAAATAATTTATCAGTGATATAAAGGTAATAATTCAATTTTTTATTTATTAAATTAGAAGTGATTTAAAATCATGTTTTAATATTGATAAACGGCTAAATGTTAGATATAACAAACCTCTCAATCAACTTATATTTTTTATAAGAAATTTATTGAAGATAAATGAGCACACAAACCTCATCTAAATCAAGTTGAAACCTTGAAGACTTTACTAATTTTTTAGGAAAATATTATAATTCAACAAATGGCTTAACGTATCATAAACTCATAACCCATAAGTCCGAAAGGTCTCAAAAGTGTTAAATGCCAAATTTTCAAAAAATGAGGAAGTTATTTATGTAGAAATATGCTAAAAGCCAATACTAAATTTGCTAAATTCAATCAATTCTATTTAGTTGTAAGTGTTGTAAAATTATGTCCCAGGTTCACCTACATTAATGATTTTCTTTTTTTTTTATTAAAATACATGTAAATTACCAGCATTACTTAGTATGTTTGAGACTTTCTGGTATCAATTATCAAATAGCAGGGAATGGGTGAAACTCCAAGGATAAAGCTTAGGTCAAAATTCCATAAGAGTTGGTTTTAAACAGTTTTTGTTAATCTTCGAGGTCAGAGACATTTTTAAGGTTAAGATGGAGGAGGAGGAAAAATGCCCAAAATGTTAACAAAATGTTGCCTTTTTTAAAAAATAGACCTTATTTTTGTCATCAAGGACGAAATTTACCGACTTTAAGTGTTCTGTGGCAGAGCATAGAAGAAGCGGTGCTCCTCTTCCAAAAAATAAAGTAAAAAATAATTTGAGAGAAGCGAGACATACGGAGCAAAATGAAGACAGTATCGGGAATTCCCAAGCCATGCCGCTAAACTTGATTATAAATGTGAGTTCTTCATATAAGAATTAATTAATCATCTATCTATCTATTTTAAAGAGTGCTGAGATTTATTTTCAAGGGCAATATAATTTCCAATAAATGAAAAATTATATACCTATAACCATTTTTATTGAAGTAATATTAATATAGTGATAGAGTTATATTTGTAGCTTTCTATCTTCCGGAATATTAAATTTCATTAATTCAATAGATAATATTTTCTCATATATGCCCCTTAAGACCTAGGTCACAAATGATAAATAAATACTAAGCTTAAATATTAGTTGTTTTTCCAGATGACCTTCAGTTTAAATGATATTTATTGTATTCATGTTAACAGCCACATTAAACCCATTAAGGGAACCTTGAATAGATTTGTTCAATCTATTGAAATTTCACCAGGAAAAAAATTTTCGAATTATAAAAATTCATAATTAAAAAAATTTAGGGAGATTGGTAATAAGGAAATTTTTTAGTGAGTAATAAATACACATCTCACCCTTTATTTTTTCGTACAGAGGTTCTTCTTAAAAATGAAGAGCAATAAAGGGAAATCAAAGTGTGCAAAAATTTTTGTATTAGGGAAGGGTCAATTGCCTAATAACATTAGATATATAAATTGAGAAACACAATGCCTAACCCCTTGATTCCTTGAATTGAAATAATGATAAATGATTAGAAAAACCAAACCAGCGCTTTTTGATCAACCAATGCAAATTCTTTTGGGCATATATTTCGACTAAGGATGAATCGGCAACCCGATAATGATTTCT
Organism: Anisolabis maritima; assembly: GCA_010014785.2. Classification (NCBI taxonomy): domain Eukaryota; kingdom Metazoa; phylum Arthropoda; class Insecta; order Dermaptera; family Anisolabididae; genus Anisolabis; species Anisolabis maritima. The sequence goes on along the minus strand of JAAAKE020118496.1, from coordinate 2,904 downwards.
AATTCAAATGTTAAAACGAAACGAGAAATATTTCCCATTATTTTTTAATATAGTGTTAACATTTAGGGCTATAAGCTCCCCAATTTCATAATCAGTTCAAGAAATAATTTTTAAGATTTTGATTGTAAACACTTTAATTTTTACTCCTTTTTTTATTTTATAAGATGTTTTTGTAGTGTTATTTTAAAATTTATATTGTAATTATTTGTAAAATGTTATTTTATAAAATTTTATATCTTTTGGGTCCCGTCTTAATAAAAAAAAACTTCATAATATTAAAATATAATTTACAAAATAAAATTATAGGTTTCTTTTTGAAATATTTTATATATCAGTAAGTGGGGGCTTTTTATCCTTATATTGTTTATTACATATAAAAAAGAATTTGATTTTATATTTCATATTAATCACCAAGGCCTTCCTTCCATAAATAGTTGATAAGAATGGAAGATTGCTTCTTCAGTTTTTATATGGATTGATTGAGGAAAAAATAAGATAAAAACTTTTCCTTAATATCTTACTCAAATTGGATGTTGGCTTAATATAATAAATATAAAAGAGAAAATAGATATTTATTAAAATAGTAATTAATATTTTATATTATAACACTACAAAATTTTTATTATTTTTTAAATTAATTACTACTTTTGGTAAAAACAAATGAGCTACAGCACAGGAGTTCTCTGCTTGCCATCGGATTTTTTATTGAATGAATAAAATCAACATAGTGAATTTGGATTAGAATATTAATTTTCACCAGTGATCTTCCCAGCAACTCTACGTGAGGGAATTATTGTGGTGCACTGTCCCAGTGTGGCAGCCATTGTTTTTATATTTTAATTAGTATTTTTTGTATACTGAGATAAGTGGCTATATGCCTCAAAATGGACTGAATTGAAAGGGGGGGTCTGGGTCATTTGAGAACCATGGATATATAAAAGGAGATCCCAATTGGTAGATATATACGATTCAATGAATTTGTAAATAAATTTGAAACACGATCGAAAAATGAAAGTTATTTTTTTATTTATTAACTGGTTGATTAAACTTTCCACTTACTTGAGTACTTTAAAAAAAAACTCGTTTTGTAATCACTATCTATTATAATCCTAATTTTTGACGCCTGTATATAAATTGTATTTGGAGGCTTTCTTTGAATAATAATTTATAAAAATGGGAAACATAGTAATTTCACCTTGTCTATGTGCCTGCCTATTTGAGTGTTAATAAAACATCTCAAAAACGATTTATTAAAGAATATGGAATATTGTGAGGGTGGAAGAGGCAGCGGACTCCATTAATTCGACCAGGGCTGTTAATTGCTTGTCATAATATATATTTTTAAACCACCACATTGAAGAACATAGGTAGTAATGCTATCAAAATCAAAATTGGTTTGTAAAGCTTTTAAAAAATAAATATAAATTGTAAAAAAAATTATATTTTTTTTGTTCTGAAAAAAGGCTGAACTTTCACTAAATTGAACAATCATATTCGTCGGTGTCTTTTTTAAAATTTCCTTTTCGCATTTTCCACGATAGATGTTGCCCTGAGATGCATTTTTTTTTTTTTCAAGGCCATACCACGAAAGAATGTTATCTGAGACATGATTTTCGGATACTATCAAGGAGCAATTAGTTAGAGCAGCTTACTTTCGTATCCCAAGTGCAACACAACGAGTTCAAATTCAGTTTATCGAAAAAACTTATCTAACCATTTATTAATGTCTCCTTTGTGTAGGTAAATGGAGAACTCCTATCTTGTTAGAAAAAGGGACAGGTCATAAGTACGCAAGTGATGAAAATCTTTCACAAAATCAATTTTTTATTACCTATGGAAACATGAAACTAGTCAATTATTAATTCTATTCTTTTAATTTAATGAGTTAATTGACAATAAATACCTATTTGTAATAGTATATTATTAATATTTAATAACTTATTGAAAGTAAATAATTGTCAAAATGTTGGTATGTGTGTCAAAAGTGATTTAGAAATCCTATTCATAAATAATAGAATTAAGATTATTATTGACTGAGAAAGACAATAAAATGCTAAAATCCTAACATAAGATGCTTAAAAATGTTTTAATAAATTTAAAAGTTATGGGGATAGAATATTTTCCAATACTTACTAGAAATGGCCATGCTGATGTATTCATTTTAATTCAATAAAATTTTTTAATTAATGTAAGAATCAAACCCAAATGATTTAGAACAGTTGGAGCTCAGAAGACTATTACTTTTTGGCAGAGATTACCAAAATTTTGATCAGGTGAAACAAATTTAATTGATTTAGGAGTTATGGACAGTGGCTCTTTCAAGTTATATAAGTTAGAGGGATAATTTGCCATTTCTGAAATTTATTTTCCATTTTTTAGAGATGCTATAGGAGACAATTTTTTGGATGCTCTCTGTTAATTCGCTTCATTCTAGGACAAGTATAAGGAGAATCCTTGCTTGAAGGGATGAAGACATAAATGAAAATCTTTAGTTTATATCAATCTAACATACACAAATAATGATTAATTTATTAACTTATGAGAGTTCATTATTTCATATTCCAATTTTAAATAAAATTCTATTTCCGGTCAATTATTATCTAAAATTGATAATTTCTTTCGTTTTCATTTAATCTATTATTGAAAATGTTTATTTTACTTTTATATCTTTTATAATATTTTGAGTCCAAGTTGGATAATTTTTTCGTAATATTGAATTAATGTTTTTTGCGCTATAGGTAATTTTGAGAATTAAACTTAAGATATTTCAAATATTTCTAATACAACATAAATACGAGGGTTGCCTTTTATATCTGGGAATTGTGCTGAATTAGTGCTGCTGACACTTCTAACGTAAAGTTTGACAATTTTTAATGGTAAACATACTCAGAACCTATTGACATA
>JAAAKE020118485.1:0-11618 GCA_010014785.2 Anisolabis maritima | reverse complement strand
CTCCCCCCCCCCCCTCTCTCTCTCTATATATATATATATTATAAAACGGACTTCTCTACCTTCATTCTCTTCCCTTACCTCATAAAATTGTTTCAATCCACTCCTTATATATATTCAATGAAATCTCTTTATACCGGGCACCCTCGGTACTCAAAAATGTACTCGTTGTATAGACATGCAGGTTATCTTGTAATCTCGAGGTGTCCAGCTTTTACTGTATTTGCGTATTTTATTTCTAATATATAATGTTATAGATTGTTATTATTTTTTAACATATAAAGAAATTTAATGTCTCAATTTGCATTTTGACAGAGGTTAGATTTTTGAGCAAATTTTTAAATTTTGATGGAAAATGAACTTCAGGCACGGCTTGTATTCAGTTCTTCTTCTTCTTGAGGATGTCATCCGGAGCGAGTGAAGAACATCATCCTCGAGACGCTCTGCCTAAAGTATAAAAGGTTAAAATGAGACCGAGAAGAATTAGTGTGTCTCTCCCTATGTACATATCGAGAAAAATATAAATATAAATATTCAAAGAATATTAATCACTTTTAACGATGACTTCGGCCGAGATAATAAGCTACAAGTAAAACTGCGGTGACAAAGAGCATCTCATTTCGGCAGTAATCCATATTTTGAGAAGCCCTATTTTAACGCATCACTCGGCCGATTGTATACGAAAGCAGGATGAGCAAGATGACTTTGCCCAACGTGGGACCCATGACAACAACATACAATAAATATTAAATTTAATATTCTCTTTCTTATTTAATTTTAATTGATAATGCCAATTTGTATAGTATTTATTTATTGGCTACCAATTTAATTAATTAAATATAGGCGGATAACGGATATAATATTTTTTTTATTTTAGGCTAAATTGCACCTGGAATATTGATTATTTTTAATTTTCAATTTAAATGAATTTTTTTAATAGAAGAAACGTTTGCTGTTGCTTAATTTATAGCCAGATACAGAGCAACAACTGCACCTGTCTATAAATATTTTGAATGAATTGCATTGGCCTCCTAAATACGAAAACATAGCCCGGAAGCAAATAATTAGACACCGCCTTAGAGTGAAGTTTATATACGGACCCATTCGTAATGCCGATAGCCTTTCCATTCAAGAATTGCATTTTACATTCTTTTTTTTTTTTTTTTGTTTATAATCAATGAAATCGGAAAGAGCTTTTAAAAATGTGTTTAAATTGATGATTTATGTTTTTTTTACTACACATGTAATTATAATATACTAATTATGTAATTGTTTTCCTAGTTAATCCTAGCCTTGTAACCAATATTTTAATTGTGATGGAGCAATTTTTTTTTTCTCTTGATAATTAACGTGACGATAAACACAGCAAAGTCCAAACCGATCTATCCATCAAGTCGTTATAATTTTTTAAAAGTGTCTCTTTTGACCCTGTTTCTTAAAGCAGGGGTAGAAGACTCGCTTCCTATCTTGAGCGATAGGCTAAATGGCCTAAGATGCCGAAAAAAAATTATATTTTAATACAATTTTCAATTTAATATTTTATGGTAAATATCTTAAGATCGAGAAATTGATATTTTTTAAATTTTAGGGAAAATTGATTCCAATCGATTAAAAAAATACGTTTGGTTGCTTTTAGAATGAAATTTTTTTGAAAATTATTCTGTATAGGATTAGTTAGTTAGAGTTAGTTGAAGAAAACTTCAAAAAAAAAACTATCGCGCTAGAAGCATTGCTTTTATTAATGACGATATGTATACATGTATTTGTATATATATTATAAATAATTCCTCAAAGGGCTAAAGATGACTAAATAAAGATTGGCCTCATTTGGAAATTTATTTTTTTAGTAAAAAAATTCCTCCCTGCCTGGCCCCATAATCACAATCCAACAATAAAGTAACTTTAAAGAGATTCGATAGAACTGCGCTGCTGGGTTTGCGGTGTGTGTCTCCGAACAGGAAAGCAACTCGGGGAATGGAAAATTTGTATATTAACGAATATCTCCCAGGAGAAAAATGTTTTTGTAACACCGCAGAGCAAAAAATATTCCCCCTTTTCGATTATATAAACATCAGAACATCGATTCTAAGATTTACGTGATGGAAGGGATGTCTCGGTGCAGTCAGGGGGAATAAAACAAATTTTTTGTTCCCACGGTTAATTTTTATTGGTTGTTTATATATATATATATATATGAACATTAGGTGATTCTATTTATCTAATATAATACTTACTAACAATGAATACGGGTTTTCGGTAAAGCATGATTATATATATAAATATTGATGTTAAAATTTTAGTTGGTCGGTTGATTTTTTTGCGAACAATGCTTCTATTGAGTCTTAGACTCGAATAATTCGGTGATTTATTCTTATTTTAATACTGTATTTTTATCTGCTTTTTAGTTGATTATAGGTCATTTAGGTTAGTGACCTTTTTATTAATTTATTTTCATCCTCTTAAAATATTATTAGACGTAAATATATTTCTTTTATCTTTTATATGTTTTTATGTATTTTCATAATTGCAGTTAAGTCCTTTCGTGTCATCTTTGAAATCGAATGCTTTTTCTATATTTTGTTGGATAGCACCCATTTCAATGAAGATTCTTTGGTCTTCTACAGTCTTCAAGAAAGAACATTCTAATTCGCCCAGTGTGATGAAGGATCCCCCCCCCCCCTCCATCTCAAATATTAGAATTTGAATATTTTTATGCACTTTTATTTATAAATTATATATCCCTGTAAAAATGAGGTTTGTTCTCCAGTTTTTCCAATTAATAAATTCATTATACAACAGCTGTAGATGCGGGAGCAGCCGTGTGGTTGATGTGGTGCGAGATGATTGCTTTGCCTGGGCAGATTCGGTGACATTCGGTCCCGCTCTTGAACCAAGGGCCTCAGCGGATATGCTGCCGTTACCTCAAAACAATCAACTCGCACTTAATTATCTTCAACGATAAATTAACATCCACCGGCTTTTCAACCCAAATCTCTATCATTCAGAATTCGTCCATATTTATTTAATTTCATTGGTAGTCAATATAATTTAAATAAATTTTATTACTCAGGACACGAAGTAAATGAACAACTGCTCCAAGGGTCTGGGACTAAAAGATATTTTGAGTATATGAATTCATTTTTTTTCTAATACAATTTTATTTTGAACTGATCCTCTTTACGCTCTTTTATTGTTTGTCGTTGATTGTTCTTTTCACCACCGAAGGCCACTACTTGGACATTAGAACATCGCTGTTAGTATTAGAGTATACAGAATAGATCCCAACGCCCTTATATAAAATATTTATTACATCTAGAGTGACATTTTTCTCGTATGAATTTTTAATTTGACCTTTTTTTTCACTTAGATCTAGTGCCCTTATTTTTTATATAATCGTAAGCCTTAAAAAATATCTTGTCAACAAATCAGAGACATTTATTTGGAAACTTTTTTTTATTAATAATACAAAAAAAAAAAAAAACAAGGTAAACATGAATAGAATTTATTCAAGTTTTATTTTAGCATCTTTATCAAATATGGAACATCGATTTTTCCATTTCGTTGCTTTCAGAAGATAAAGCCAATATTTAGATAAAAAAAAAAATTCTCTACACCTTGGATAACATGAAAGTTATTTTCTAAATTTATTATTAATTTAAAGCCATCTCATAATAAATATTTCCGCACAGAAAACTCGTTACATTTAATAAATTAGCGTCCTTAATTATTTTTAATATCTTCTTTTTCTAACTTAACTCGATTACATTTATATGGAAAGTTTAATAAATCAAAAAGAGATGCAATTGATTTACTATTTGAGGGGCTGAACCAGAGAGCAATTTTGGGGGGTGGGTAGGCGATCTCGGCTTAGAGGGGCTTTGAAATTTATTTTACCCTTTTTCTTTTTTAGGCATCACGTAGTTCATAGGAAAACCTCTGACACCCATTTTTTTATGTACTCCTTGGAAAATGGAGAAATATTTGAGTCGTTTAAGATTCCGCAATTGCTACTTGTTTGCTAACATTAATAATACGATAATCCGTTTTTGTTTCAGCTCTGGTATCTTTAGTCTGTTCTTCTCTTGGAGCTTTAATTTGGGGCACCCTCTCGGACAAGGTGGGACGTCGAGGGGCCCTTCTCACTGCTATGGCGGTTACCGCTGTCTTCAGCACTATTGCTGCCCTCATGCCTACTTATGGCACTTTTATGACAGCCCGATTAGCCGCCGCTTTTGGGTTAGTTTCTATTCTTAACTATTATGCATAATCTCATTTTCTAAATGAAAAGAAACTTATTGGACGATAAAATGAAATCATCCGATCACACGATACAGAGCGGCGTTGCTGCTTTAACTCTCTCTTCGCCATTATCTACAAATCCCCGCTCCAGTTGGCACCTTTGTCACCTGTCACCCTTTTTCCTTCTGCCTGAAATTTTAATTTGACCTTTCCCAATTTGTGTATTTTTAATTTTACAGAGTTGGTGGAGCTCTGCCAGTGGGCTCAACTCTCCTTGCAGAACTTGTTCCTTCAATGTCTCGTTCTCGATGGGTTGGAACTCTTATAGCCTGCTGGCCTTTGGGAGGAATCTATTCCGCCCTTCTTGCTTGGTTTTTTCTCCCTACTACTGGTAAATATAAAACAATTTATTATCTCTTCTCGGGCTGCCTTTTTTTTTTTTTTTTTTTTTTTTTTGGGTGTAAGCCTAAAAGCACTCGCTGTGATGATGGGGAGTCTTGCTTTGATGCCGATCAAAACGATTCACTTTCTTTCATAATTCCATAATAATTAGGCTAATAAAGAAAGCAACACATTGCTTGTTAACTATTAAAGGTTGCTAAAGAAATGTTATACATATTCCCTCGGAATAAAAAATAAAATGGACTTTGAAAGAAAACATTATTTTCATTTAGGCCACGATATCTATACACCGTAATATGTGATACTTAAATTAGGCTTTATTTATTGATCAGAATGAAATTATGAAATTTCAAATGGGAAAAAAAGCCAACTATTTCCTAATTCCTATTATTATGAAATAGGCAGAAATAAGAAAAACGAGGAATGAAATCTAATCAAAAATTCCTTTTGTCAAATTTTATTTATTGGTGACATTTCTTCACTCTGATAAATGACTTTCCCCAAATTATTAACTTATGCATCATTTGTTTCACTTTTACCGGTAACTAATAGAAAAGAAAGAGAGGGGGGGGGGGGAGAGGGAATCAAAGCCACGTAAAGAACCCTTGGTCCTGCCCCTGCCCAACAGAGAGTTGAAATAACATGTTTATTCTTGATAGTGGTCGAATTTCATGTAAAAAGTTTTTAAAGATTTTAAAACAAAAAAGCCTTAATCCCTTTTTTTTTTTAAAAGTCTTTCGGCATCTGAGGCCATTTAGACTCCATCCATATTTATTTAAATCGTTTGGTAACCAATATAATTTTAGGTAAAATTTTTTCGCTCTGGACGGGAAGCAAACCTCTGACCTTTGGTACGTGAGGCAAGACCTCTATCTCTTGGACCAAGGGCTCCTCTATCTCTTGAGGAGCATCTCCCCTGCACCCTCTGATAGGTGAGCTCGAAACTCACGAGCATAAAAGATCGCTCGTTAGCCTCGTTAATGCAACAATCCTATAAAATGGTGTTTCTCTTCATTCCTCAGATTCTAAGGGACCTGATCTACCGGTATATATTTATAGGCGTAGGGCTTGTTAATATGAACTTTGCTTCCAAAATTGATTTTAAATTAATTTACTGTTTTGAATTCCCCTTTTCTTTGTTATTTTCGAATTTCAATTAGCATCATTCCTGATTAGCATCACTTAGAAGAGAATTAATTGATCCACGTTTTCTCTCCAGGTCCTGACGTGGTGGCTGAGAGCAATGAACATTTCAGCGCCTGGCATCGCTTTCTCCTTCTGGGCGCTCTCCCTTCATTAGCAGCTGCTGCAGTTGGATTTGCGACTTTACCTGAATCGCCACGATATCTTCTTGCAGTTGGACGAGATGCTGAAGCCATTCGAGTTTATCAGGTATTGCACATCACAATTTATAAGAATAGAGACTAAAGCGATTCGAGATAAACGAAGGCGTCATTTCAACTTTTTGTGGAGCGGAGCCAGGCACGGACCTACGGGAGGAGGGGAAACCGGGGACCGAATCCCCCTTTGGTTAATAACATCAATTGAACATTTAATATCTTCTAAGATATTTTAATTAAAATAAAAGATAGCTTGATAACAATTAACTCTCTCTTGGAAGATTTTACACTAAAATATTACAACTCGATTTAATCCGTGCAAATGAAAAAAGTTTTTAAAGCGCTTTTATTTGAAAATGCCCTCAAAAGAGGAAATCTTAAATGAATTTATTTATTTCTCTTCTAAAAGGTTTTCGAAATTATTTTTTTACTCCATTGTATAATCATCCGAATTGAGCCTCAGATATCATCAGGAAGAGTTTTAAAAAAGGACAAACAAGGCATGTAAAATAAAAGTTTTTCAAAACGACGGCCTGCACCGACCAATGGAATCTCTAAAGCTCAGCTAGGAAATATTAATATAAAATTGTTTCTAAATATCTTTTTCCCACTCCTGGGAAGATCTCCCTCTAATTGAAATGGCGCATTTGTTTAGAAAAAACTTCAATTTTGTATCAATCAAATTTTTTTTGTAAAAATTTTTTTCTAAAAATAAAATTTTAATACAAAAAACAAAAAAAAAAAAAATTGGCTATAATCGGCCTTTTTGGTTAATCAAGTTGATTTAAATCTGTCTGTCACGACATGATGGTATCTAATTTTAGCGGATCTATGAGCGCAACCGGGGCGTGGTGTCTGGCGGTTGCGGGGGCGGTCAATATCCCTTAAGTGAATTGGAAGTTCCGGCGAAGAGAACTTCCGGCGGCGGGCCACCGGGGGACGACTCCTTGCTACAGCAGATGCTGCGCGGCATCAGTTCGGTCAGTCCTCCCATAGAACAGACACAAGGCACGTTTCGTTTATTCAGGACTCAAAAAGAACGCTTCGACTTCTGCTACTCTTCAAAACTACTTCTTCTCTTTTTTTTACACTTTATTAAAAGATAAAAAAAAAGTTGAACAACACACAAACAATAGTTATTAGTTTCATTAATAATCCGAATAAAAGATTGTTTTTACCATCCGCAAGTTTGAGACCAGCGCAATATTTTGTTTCTTCTTATTAGTTGATTAAACAATCTCCTTTCACCCCAGAGAACAAAATTTTATGATTTTTATATGTACTGTTTAAAGGAGAAGCATAATATTACCTAGGTTAAAATCATGATATACTGATTGTAGAAACAACTTAACAGTAGGAAATTTTGTATTTTTATGAAATATAAAATTTCTATTTAAAGTAAAGTTAAAAAAAGATGATAAATAAAGGCGTAGTTATACGTTCGAAAAAAAAGATGAAATAAACTCGGAAACTTTTCTATTTTAATTAGATTTCAAACATTTCTAGTCCTAGTAATTATTTTATCAGTTTGTAAGTATTTTTGAGGCCGGGCCGTTTGGTCTTTGGGAATTGGGAATTTGGGTCCGATCCCACAAAGATAAAGAAAATTTTTTATTATTTGTAAATTTTTACGCCAATATTTGTCATCCTTTTTTTTCTTTGATTGCATTATTTCATCTTGAAAATTTTTTTAAGTCTTTTTCGGCATCTGAGGTCATTTAGAGCCCGTTCTTATTTTATTTATATTAATCGTTAGTCAATACATTTATATTGCCCAGGACGGGAAGTGATTCACAGACCTTTAGTAAGTGAGGCGAGATCTCTCCCTCTACACCAAAGAACATGTTTTTTATTCTTTTTTTTTTGTCTTAAGTCTTTCAGCATCGGACGCCATTTAGACTCTGTCCTTATTTATTTATATTAATTGGTAGCCAATATAATATAAATAAAATTTTATCGTTCAAGGCGGGAAGCGAATCACTGATCTTTGATACGAGAAGCTTTTTATTCTAAATTAAATATTAATAATTAACAATTATATAAAATATTATATTGTTAACAAAGCAAATACATCCCCTCCGTGGCCGAGAGGTTAAAGATGGTAACATTGGCAATATTGATAACCACGATAACCGCCCTGTCCCTTGGTGCAGAGCTAGAGGTCTGGCTTCACGTACCAAAGGTCAGTGGTTCACTTCCCGACATTTATATTATATTGGCTACCAATTAATAGAAATAAATACGGACGGAGTCTAAATGGCCTTCGATGCCAAAAAAAGACTTCAAAAAAAAAAAAACCTCGAAAGCCGTCAACATGGCCCAAGAGTCAGCATGCCAAAGAGACTTAAAAAAAACCTCGAAAGCCAAGCGTTGAATATTAATTGATATAAATAAATATTACATGTATCATAATTAATATATATTGCAGATCGTTTAAAGTGCATATAGCCTCAAATGCCGAGGAGACAAAAATATTTTTTAATAATCAGATCGACCGTTAAAATAATGGCGTGCCAAAATGGCTGCCCTCGAAGCAAAGCTTTGTGGCTCTTAAAAACTCAAACAAAATTTTACATATCATACATATTATTCAGATAAGCCAACTAATAATGCCTTTTTACAATAAACAACAGTTAGCGACCAATTCAATCTATATTCTGCAGAAATTTTAACGGGAAATGAAAAAAATTAATTTGAATATGGTGCGCCATCTAATCGTTAATCTGCTTAATCTCTGATCAGTACGTGACCAATGCTCATTTTTGACTTCTTGACTGCCAATTAATTTTGGCTTGCCCATTTTTATATTTATATGACGAATTTGACGACACTCATGCTCTAATCTTTTTATACTTGTGACACCCACAATGAAATATAAAATTTATCTTAAAAATATTCTTATCGCAGCTCTCCGGTTAAGAACCACTGAGCTAAATGATAGACAAATCATAAAAGACAAAAGCGGACTTAATGTTTAATTTATTGATGCAATATTCTAAATGAAATGTTTCATCGGCCCCCTAGATACTCATTAAATGTTCAGCCAAGTGAATCAAAGAGAGAGAGTGAGGGAGTAAGAGAAGTTTATATTATAAAAAAATCCGAAAAACGTACAAGAGTAAAGTGGGCCCCAAACCCTTTTAGGGGCGATATGGGTTAATACATCTCAAAGATCATCTAATAAATAATTGTTTTACGAATTTTAATCAAAATCATTAGAGCGAATTTTGAGAAAATAGGAAAAATAAATAAAAACTAAAAAAAGTACATCAATAAATTAGTAGTTCCCGTTGACCAATTTTATTCAAAAACTTCGTCCACAAACAGACAGCTAGACATACATACAGACCATTTTATTATGCATATTCGTTCATGGGAAAGACGTACTCTGCCTACTGACACTTCCAGCTCTGATGATGATCCTAACCAAGGAAGAAACATTTTCGGTTCCCCTCTTCTCTTCAATTCCCATTAAGCAAGTGCACCCTCATTTCAGACAATCCTCAGATAGTTTATGTAATAGTCCAAAATTGCTCTCATTCACAAACTTAAATTTTTCTTTCATTTTCTCCTTCTAATTCATTATAAAATTATTTATTGATTCGTTATCTTTTTTGTTTAAGCAGATCTGTCGTGTATTCGTCCAAAGACCGAGTACCACAATAATATTTGCTATCGTCTGGGCAGTTTTTGGTTTAAGGTAATTTCATTAACTCCCAAATTTTATTTTATTTTTTTAAATTTATTATTTCCTCTTATTTTTTTAGCGTCCATGGATCAGCAGTATGGGCACCGTCTTGGCTTTCAGCGGAACTTGAAGCGGATTATTTTTCACACACTCGTTTTGAGAACAACAAAGAATTCACAGACTTGACATTTAATGAATCTCTAGAAAATTTACGATATTTCAACTCTTCGTTTCGTGACGCCCGATTTGATCATGTGACTCTGAGTCACGTGTCGTTTGTCAATTGCTCCCTTGATAGGGTCACATTCACCAATGTCAGGACCAGTAGGGTCTATTTCGATGACTCTGTAATTAGGGATTCCAGGTAGAATGCATATTTTTTCCTTCAACTTTTTTCCTTTTTTCCAAACCTTCAGATAATATTTTGGGCCCATTTCCTTAGCTTTAAGTGAAATTATACCGACATTATATTTTTGCAGTTTCGTGGACACCGACCTCTCCGAGGCTCATTTTCGTCATTGTAATCTGACCAATATCACAATGTTATCTCCATCGCCTGGATGCCCCTTCGATCTGGACTACAACATTCATGCTGTCGATCGTTTGCATGAAGGAATTGGGCGGCATGTTGCCCTCGGAATTGGAACATTATTTGGACTCATTTTTCTAGTCACTTTACGACCAGCACGTAGAAATGTTTTGATTGGTAAGCAGCTCCTGAATTTATATATTTTCCTCTGTCTCATATAAACAGTCACTGTGTTTGGATTTTATCCCAAAATTTGTGAAATAAAATCAAAATGAATGAAGAAAATAGAAAATATGTTCATTTAAATGAATAATATTTAAAGAGTTTTAACATGTCTTGCAGCTTGAGATGAAATTCTTTCTTAGCAACAGCTCACATCTCGAACCATTTTTCCCCATCCATTAAATGTATATAGAATTAATTCGTTCTGGTGCTCAGAATATGTTTAATATTAAAATAGCCTTAATTTTATAAAAACTTATTATTTATTAACTATATGTATATATAAAAATGTTTGCATTCGATTCTCGCCGCACCAAGAAGTAGTCTAAAGACTGTTTAGTTTTTTAAGCTTCCACAACGTGACGGCACTGTGTTGTTCGTGCGGGGGAGATCCGAAAAAAATGCCCATCGTATTTAATAATCGATCGATTAATCGGTTATCGGGCGATAATGCATAATCGGCCATTTTGCTTATGCTCTGATGCAACCCTATTTTTCTTCATTATTTCAATTCTACGCTCAATTTCCAACCCCCTGTTTTTGAAAAAGTTAATTTTGATAAATAAATAAAGAGAGAATATTTTTATATGTTTTTATAAGCATCTTGGCTTTAAATAAATACATTTGAAATAAAGTAAAATTTGTACATGGTCACCATGGTCATATGGGACAGAGGGAGTATTTTATTTTTTTATATGTCCGACTTAATTTGAGAACATTATTTTTGTCTAGGCTCCTCATTGCTGGTAGCAGCTGTTCCTGCCCTACTCACAGCTTTTGTGGTTGAATTTGGTAATTCAAGCCTCGTAGGTTTATTGATTGCCGAGACAATCTTATTAGCGGCCGTTGCTATCACTTGGCCCTTCCTCGTACTGATAGTCCTTGAAGTGCACTCAACCCGACAAAGGGCTACTGCCCTTGGTGCTGTCTGTTTTATTGCTAGAGCCATAGGTGCTGCAAGTGGTGCCCCCGCTGTTGGCACGAATTCAGGCGCCGTCGCCGCCTTTGCCATCGTCACTCTCGTTTTTGGTAATTCCTCTTCTCTTCTTATTTCATTATAAATAAAGTCCATAAAATGATTATTAGATTTGAAGGATACGTTTATTTTTTGCAAATTGCAAGGAGGAAAAAAAGAAAAAGACTTTTTTTACTCCACTTTTGAAAATAATAAAGGTGTGAGAGGAAAAATAATATAATCATA
>JAAAKE020118474.1:0-15732 GCA_010014785.2 Anisolabis maritima | reverse complement strand
AGTTTGAATGTTGGCTGATTTTTTGTTCATCTCTACATCCTATTTAAATACTTACAATAATGCAATAGAAAAACATTGTTTGTATACATTAATTTTAATTCAAACCCTTCTAAAATATAATTTTTTTTTACTTTATTGAGAATGCCATTATCTTGATTATTGTTGATAAGAAACATTGGGAGCAGTTAGTATTTGGTTGGGTGTTCTCTTGGAAATCCAGTTTGGAGGGTTTTTTTTACCAAGGGCTAGCAATCCACTAACTGAGATAAATGATTTTCATCCTTATTATTGTACATAATAAATTATATCATAATTTTCTTGTTAAAATTAATTAATAAAAAATTATTGTTGTTTAAATTCAAAAATAATCTATTATATGATAAAGATGATATTAATATAATTTATAAAGTGCCAACCTGACTTAGCGGGAAGTGATCTTGAAAGAAGAAGATAATTTATAATTCTTACCGAAATATCAAAGGTAAACCGTGGAAAAGTCGATAAGCAGCCAGCCTATATGAACACTTTATCATAATAATTTATATAATTAACTTAAAAAATAAACTTAAAACAAATTTAGATGGTGAGCACAGAGAGAAAGACAAAAGTGAAGGTGAGAAAAAAATTGTTCTTTGGATCACATCGACAAAGAAGATATATATCTAATCTGACTATAGCGGCATTTTTAAATAATTACATTTTAATAAATTAAATTTAAAAAATAAATCTCTAAATTAATTTTAATTAATAATTTTATTTAAAAATTATTATTTTTAATTTTAAATACTTTATTCTTTCGTTATTCTTATTCATTTTGATAAAATTTCGATATTTTTTTACCAAAGAATATTATTAAAAAATAAATAAATGAAATAATCATTTAAAAAATAGTAATAAATAATATAATTAATTTTTTTTTAATTTTAATTTTTTTATTGTATTGGCACCAATTTATAAAATAGTATTCTCTATATATAATTAAAATTTTATTTTTTTTTTGAAATTGTAAATTGTATGGAAAAATTTTGACTTATTTTGAATAAATGACGGTTCTTATTCTTTACTTTTTATTAAATAAATAGCTTTTAAAATAAGAGGGATATCTATTATTATTATTTAATTTTAATAAGCTATTTTTGAAAACATTTAAGAAATACTGTATGAACTATATCATTCAGAATAATAATGAATAATTTACATTTTCTTTTCCTTAGAAAAAATTAAGAAATTATTATTTAAGTTTAACAAATTTATTAATTAACTTTCTTAAGTATATATATTTATTATTTCATTTACAAAATTTTCTTAAGTAGTGGGTTGTTTCAAGACTTAAACTGCAAACTAGTTAAATCTTTAAATATTTTACAATATACTCTGGTACATAGAATATATTAGAGAATATATGGCAATATACTATATGTTATAGCATTTATTAAATGTTTTTTTTTTCTGTTTATATATATATATATACATTTAATAAATGTTATAACATATAGTATATTGCCATATATTCTAAAATATATTCTATGTACCAGAGTATATTTCTCTCGTGTTTTTGTGTACAATATTATATATTGTAAAATATTTAAGGATTTAACTAACTACTATGGAATGTCAAACCAGTTTGTCTTTAATGTATATAATATATATATAGGCATATATTAAGTAAATAGCACTTCCATAAGAGTGTAGAATCCGAATCCATAAGCTTTGAATCTTTGAAATTTTGTTTTGACCTTTTTTTGTTCATAAATTCAATAATTTCCTTTTTAAAAATTATGTTTGGCTTCTTAATCTTAATCGTAATTCTTTTCTTCACTCTTTCCAAGATTTTTCCAATCTCCAATTTTGATGCTTGTTTTACGTTCTTACAATCTTTTTGTAAATTCTAATCTGTAATCTTTTTCCAAAAATCGAAAAATTTGAAAAGATTTGTTACATCCCTAATTTTTTCTTTAAAAGACCCAGAGGAATTTTATAATGAAATAAAACATTTTAAGTTTCGACACCAACTTTATTTATATTAATGAAAATAATATACATCGATTAATAATTTCTAATTAAAAAGAAAAGACTCTGTGGTTGATAACAGTATTATCTAATCATATTTTTAAAAAGTATAGATAAATTTTAAAATATTTGGTGCATTTGGTATATTTTTTTTATTAAAATACTTAATCTATTAATGAAGATATTATTAATCCAGTTGAAAAATAAATTAAGATGTTTGGAATCATCAAACAAGATAAGATAATGGAATTTTTAAAAGGTTTGAAAGAAAGAATCATAGAAATAAAATAATTACAAAAAAAAAAAAACAATATTTGAAAATGTAATATATTTATATTAAAAATGCACATAAGTAGAATAATGAGACATCTGTATATATAAAAAAAATTAGAAAGCTTAGAGCTTTACAATTAAACAAATAGAAGAGATAAATAGACCTATTCTACTTAAAAGAAAGACAAATAGTTATATTCCTTTATAAATTTATATATATATATATATTTTTTTTTTGATTGAAATCTATTTTTGTAGAATTCAATAATTAATCTAAACATTGAATGAATTGAAATGATGCTATTAATTAAATCGAATAAATAGCATCTGCCTATAAGTTAAGCCTATAGAAATGATATCCAATTAACCTAAACCATCAGCACCATTACCACTAATCATTGTGGCAAGAGACTCTTCATCATCATCATCATCACTCACATATTTACGTGTTGGCCCTCGTTTACGACGACCTCCGCCCGGTTTTCTTCCTGGTTTCATACGTCCACGGCCAGAAGTAGCAGAACCACTTGTGCTACTTGCGCCGCATCCGCTCTCATCATCATCACCATCATCACCGCCATCTAATTCTCCTTCAAGTTCAAGACGTTGACGTGCATTTGTGAAAACAGATTGAAGTACAATAGAATCTTCATGAATTAATGACGCCTCTTCATTATAAGTTTGAGCATTTTTGCATAATTGCATAAAGTCGCGTTCCAATTCAGCAAAATCACTTATACGACCTTCATCAATACGTGTAAGAATTTTTTTGATATCCAATGGCTTTTTAATTACCTCATAATAATCAGGAAGCTCGCGACGGGAAGGTAATTTCATAAATGGTTCTGATAATACTCGACCATCCGCATCAGTATATCTAATTACAATATTCATCAATTTGCGCATATTATTTTTTAATTTTGCATCGATTGAACCATTTCCGCTTCCTACTCCACTTCCACCTCCGCCACCTCGTCGCTTAGGCTTGCTTGGTCCACTTATAGCCGCTTCAGAATCATCACTTTCATCCTTCTTGCGTCGCTTTCTTGGTTTTTTCCGCTTACGATCTTCTTCATCATCAACTTCATCTTCAAGATCATGTGTATCATCAATTGCTTTCAACCACTCACGTTCAGTGAGAGAATCAGTGTAATCAACCTCTTTGCGTTGTCTTGATCCTCTACCTAAAAGTCTTTCATCGTCTTCGAAAGTCCATCGTTCCACTTCTTCATCATCTTTTACTAACCAATCTGGTAATTCTGATTCTTCGATAAGCCTTGATTTGCGTTGAGGACCCAATTTAGCCTCTTCACGTCTGCGTTCTAAATCCATTCTTTGAAATAATTCAAATTCTGTTTCATTTCGGGCAATCATTTGATTAACTGTTTCATCATCTGGGACTTCATTCTCTTCTTCTTCTTCAGCTTCATCTTGATGTAAAATGCTCTGTAAAAATTGTTGTCTTTCTGAACCAGTGGATTTTTGATCAAACATACCGGCCTGAATAACCTTTTCATCCATATTAAGTTTATAACGTGCGGCTGCGAGAATTCTTTCCTCTACAGAATTTACTGTCATTAATCTAAGAACTCTAACTTCATTTTGTTGACCAATTCGGTGAGCTCGGTCTTGAGCTTGTAAATCTTGATGAGGATTCCAATCGGAATCAAAAATAATTACTGTGTCTGCAGCTTGTAAATTTAACCCAAGACCTCCAGCCCGAGTAGAAAGCAAAAATAGAAAATAATCAGAATCTGGAGAATTAAATTTGCGTAAAAGTTCACCTCGATCTTCAGCCTTTGTAGTACCATCAAGTCGTAAATAACTAAAGCCTCGATAACTCAAATAATCCTCCATAATTGTCATAAGTTGTGTCATTTGACAGAAAAGAAGAACTCTATGATTAGTTGCCTTCAATTTAGGTAAGATTCTATCAAGTAATTCAAATTTTCCACTTGCTCTATATAAATCTGGGCCAGAGACTACGCCCGATTGGCTGCCAACATGATCGCAATATTTTTCTTCAATATTTTGAAACATAAACGGATGATTACATAACTTGCGAAGTTGAACAATTGTGTTCATTAGTGCTTTCGCTCCTCCTTTTCCTTGTTTTCCCTTCTCAGATCCATCAGTCAATAAAACGCCTTTACTTTGCATATGTCGATAAAGTACTCGTTGTAAGCCAGACATATCACATTTAACAATATATTCAACTTTATCTGGTAATTGAGATTCTACTTCTTTTTTAAGTCGTCTGAGCAAGAAAGGACGAAGTACTTTATGCAAACGTCTAATAATTAAAATTGTTTCTTCTTCATTTAATTCCACTTTTTCACCTGTTGTAGCAAAAGGGGCATTAAACCATTGTTCAAATGTTGAGCATGATTTAAAAATCGATGGCAATAAAAAGTTTAAAAGAGCCCATAATTCAGGTAATTTGTTTTGCAAAGGAGTACCGGTTAAAAGTAATCTATGCGTAGCTAAATAATGTGTATTTAGTACTTGAGTCAACTTACAATGATGATTTTTCATTCTATGGCCCTCATCAATAATCATATATTTCCAATGTAATTTTGCCAACATAGCTTTATCTTTAATCACATATTCATAAGTAGTCAATAAAACATTAAATTTAGTCGATCTCATCTGGCTTTGAATAGTGCGGCGCATTGCAGGAGATCCTTTATAGGCCACTACAATAACTGAGGGGGACCATTTTTCAAATTCAAGAACCCAATTGGATAATGTTGAAAGTGGAACGATAATTAAATATGGTCCATTAACTTTTTTTCTTTCCATTAAATATGTTATCAATGCAATTGTTTGAATAGTTTTTCCTAGACCCATTTCATCGGCAAGAATTCCATTTAGGTTATTATTAAAAAGAGAAACTAACCATTCTAAACCTTTAATTTGATATTCTTTAAGTTTTCCGTTTACCAGAATGGAGGCTTGCTCTGTGACCATTTCATGAATAGTATGGGCAATAGAATAATAAGTATGCTCCTCTGAACTGTTCTTATATTCATCATCTTCTACCTTGGCTTTCTTTATGAGATTGCGAGCCTTTTCACTATCATCACCTTCACCACCAGCTTTATTACGAGATGCATCAGATTCTCCTTCTTCACCACTTTCACCATCAGTTTCATCTTCACCAGATGACTCTTCTTGGGCTTCCCATCCGGGATGAGAATCAAGGAATGCTTGTAATTGAGAGGCCAAAGGAGCATCATCTCCTGTTAGAACTTGGCCAGTAGCAACCTCAACCACGTTAACCCGACGATCAGGAGCATTTTCAGGAGTAGTAGCAGTTCCTTCCGCTCCTTCTTCTGGCTTCTTCTTCTTCTTGCGCTTCTTTTTCTGTTTCAATTCTTGCTGTTTACGTTTCTGCTCTAATTTATGTTGTTTAACCATTTCGGTTAGATTTCCAATATATTCGTCGGTTTGACTTAAAAGGAATGCTAAACGTTTATCTTTCTTCTGATCAATAAGTTTTCGATAGCCTTCTTCATCTTCGGCCATAAGTCGACGCATACGTTCTTTTTCGATACGTTCTTGTTCTTTCTTTTGTTCTCTTTCAGCATTAGCATGGTAAGCAAGTACTGCTTTATTAATTCTGCTAACTTTAGAAAGCATATGACGATGAAATTCTTTAAAATCTTTTCCGTGACCAACAACAGCAACAAGAAATTCTTGATGTTTTTGTCTACGTCGTCGTTCAGCTTCCATTTTTTGTTGTTTTTCCAGTTTTTCAGTAGCGCGTGCCTCACGAAGACCTTGACGTTTCGTTCTTTTATAAGCTTTAAAATTAACGGCAGTTTCTAATGTTGTATCACGTCGTGTGGCAGCTACTATCTCGGCCCGAACTTGTCGTTGAAGATGGAGAACTCGTAATGCCCGCAGTTCTGTTTGAACTTGAATTCGAATATCTTCAGGAATACCGACTGGAAGTGAACTGAGAACCTAAAAAAAGTTTAAATTTTAAAATAGAATTAATATCTAATACAGTGGGAGAGGGGAGTCATAATTTTTTAGCTAATAAAAAAAGAATAGATATATAAAAAATAAGAGAAAAACAGATAATTCTAAGCCTAAGTGTTGAATTTTTTCATTAAGGCAAATTGATCTAAAATGTATGAGAATAATTATAATTTTTAATTTTGAAAGTTTTAATGAAGATCATTGGTGGAGACTTGAGCTCGCTGAGTTGCCCTTTCCTACGCCATTAATCTAACATATAAATAAATTTTGGTGATCCCATCACATTTTGATTATATCAATTTGGACCACTAAGAAGGAGAAGTAACTAAGATTAGAGCCAAGGAATATGGTTTAAAATTCACAGTTGAAAGATAGAAAATATGCTTGTTATATTTATTCACTGAGGGGGTCCCTTGGGGGAGTAACCAAATAATTTTTTTTTATAGTGGGAACCAATGAATGATGATATTTCTAAAATGTTTTTTAATAACTACTTCGGAGAAGTTTAAAAGGTGATTATATATACATTTCTCTCTCTCTCTCTCTCTCTATATATATATATATGTTCGGTATATATATATATAGAAATACTTTCTAATAAGAACAATTTCAAAATGTTATAAATTTTTTAAAATTTACTGATTTATATTATGTTTTTAATTGTAATAAAAAATTAGATAATTTTTAAGACAAGACTCTCATATACAAATGTTTTATAGAGAGATTCCTTTGGGAATGTTATTGTAATTGTGAATATTTTCTTTTATTTTATAGTTCATCTAGTGACCAAGAATTATTGATTTTCAGAGCTCCTTTCACAGTTTCACTCTATCAAAATTTTATCACCCCTACCTAGTTAATATGTAAACTATAAAATATATAATGTAAGAAAATATTTCCAATTCGAGGTGTAATAGTTGAAAACCTTGTTAGGGAAATGTTTGATAGGCTAGCTATTCTTACAGGGTTCTGGCAATTTCTTTATTATAAAAAGAAAAAATTAATGAGTAGTAACCTGGATTCTAGCAGCAATTCTATTTGCAATCCTATTTTCTCGTTCTGCAAGTATAGAGAGAGGATCAATGCCTATTGGTCGGGGTACAGATGTTAGTCTATTTTGTTTCCCCTGGCTTCCACCTCCGCTACCGGGTTGAGCACCCCGTGGTGGAACAAGTCCTGGAAGAGGCGGCGGAGGTGTTGCCTGTTGAGATTGGCGTCCTTGTTGAGGTTGAGGTACAGGTGGCTGTTGGGAAGAAGGTGCAGGACCCGTAGGTGGAGCCATCTGAAACATAAACAAAACATTATATTGTGCAGTTGTATTATAAAAAATTTATCCTAAAAAAACTAATTTTTAATTTTTACAATTAATATAAAAAACAGTTGTCTGAATTCTGACAAATTCTGAATGAAAATGAATATTTTATCAGGTAGATGTTTTAAAAGCATGTGATCCTAATTGATTTTAATTTATAAGTTCTTTTATTTTATTTTAATAGATTTACTGGGATATTAAATTTATGAGAAGGTTAAAAATCATTTTTTAGGAAAAAAAAAGATAGAATGCAATCATGGAAAATTAAATAAAAAATTATTTAATTTTGTTTAATTGTCGCATCGCGACGTTCCTTAGAGCAATTAAATTAAAAATGATTTGCAACTGAAACATTGGCAATTAAACTAAATTATATTATTTTTTATTGTATTTTTCTTGGCGGTATCCTATCTTTAAATCATTAAAAATATAGCTGGTTTCTTTACTAATTAGATTAACGCATGTGGGTCATTTTTTTATGCCTCTCTCAAAGAAATGTCATAATGCTGCCCATGTTTAAAAACTGTGAGAGGCTATGTGCTCTTTGAAAAGTAAAGTGAATTTGAAACAGCATTATGATAGTTGTCTGAGGATGGAATAAAACGTATGCCCAAACGTTTTGAGTTAATAAAGGAATAGCTACATTAGCTAATTTGTTTTTATTGATTATTAACGTTTTCAACAAATTTAATAATTAAAATAAAAGTTGTGAAGCAAAATTTATTTTATAAAATTATCAACGTCAAGTCTAAGAGACTGATCCACCAAAAATCTATGCAGCACACATGGGGGTGCGCAAAATGTTCGTTCTTGTCTCACTCCAAAAAATTTGTCAACTATTCGCCAGAGAGTCCATGAACTAAAAAGAACATGACTCTGGGAATAATTTATGCATGTTCGTCAAATACGCTAAATTGGAATAAACTGTGCAGCACGATTCAAGCATTCTGATGGATCAACACCTTAAGAGATAATTTTCAAATTTTTATCTATTCAAAAATGTTAATTATAGAGATTATAAAGATTAAATTTAAATTGATTATGTAAAACTTTATTATGCAGAGAATGGAGGATAAGTTGCTAAAGTTCAAATAAAGCAACTTTTTGACCCATCCTTTATCATGTTAAATTAATCTTATAAAAAATTCAGAATAATTTTTTGAAAATCAAATTTTTTCTGTTATTTAAAAAAAGAGAGAGAAAAAAGAAAAGAAAAATATTTGTCCAATATATGGGTTTATATGCAAATAACTCATTAATGTCCAGTGCCATCCATGAGATGTTCAAAAATTCAAACATTAAAAAAGGTGATTTCATGGATTCCTCAAAATTTTTTAAGATGTTTATCTTAGCTCTTATTTAGCTTTTATTTAGAAAGAGGCCCTAATCAAACTCTAAAAGGGTTTTATTAAAGATAATCAAAATATAAGAACAAAAAAAATCCAAAAATTTTTTATAAAAAAAACTTTTTTTTCAAAAGACAAGAAATAACTTGAACAAATTTTATTTAAATCAAAGGAAAATATACTTTTGGAATTGGTATTGTATTTAATATAATTATATAAATATCAAATCTAATTAATAATAAAGCAATGAATGAAATTTGCTACTTTTTTGGTTTTGGTTTTATTCTCCAACGAAAAGAGCGTTTGTCAAAAACCTCCTATTGTTAGGAAAAAATATGGATTTGAAATGATGCCATTATTTTACTTCCTTCTTCGAAGCAAATAGGAGAGAATCAAAATAAGAAGATAAATATTTTAACTAATCTACAAATAAATTAATAGGGCTTGTTTTAAAGGGTTATATTAATAGAATAAAACAGCAAATTTAGTCCAAATCACTCCATTTTTTTGTAAAAATATATCAATTTATACAAGACATCTTCAATATATGTACAAAGGTAAGGTAGGTGATTTGAAATATTACCAACCGTATTCCTACCAATTTTATCAAGATTTTTACAGATTAACATGAATTAGGCTTCAAAATAATATAATTATCAAATGTTTTTTTGTCTATCTATTGGACTATGGGCAGGACAGTGTAGAACAAATTTTGTTGAATGGATCTTTAGGACATTTCTATTAAGCTTCAGACGTAAACACTATAATTATCTACAAATCCATATAAAGAAAAAGTTATTTTATTTATTTTCAGATTAATTGCCAAGTCTATATTGACAATGAACAATTTTCCTTTAACTTGGCAACGAATCTGAAAAAGACGTAAAATGATATCAGTAAACTACCATTCATCTTTTTGTATCTCTACCAAAAGTTGATCAAAATAGGATATTTTGCCTTGAAACTTAAATAAAGCTTCATAAGATCAGTTCAACTGAATTTGTTTTACACTTTTCTACATAACTATTCTTTGAGAAGATAGTAGTTTATTTCACTAGAATGTTTTGGAGTTCATTTGCTGTTTTATCTCCTTTTTTAAATATTAACTTTAATATCTACTTTATCTACTAGAAAGAGGTAAGAAGGATAGCAATTGGAGGATAGCAGCATCTCCAGCTGAAATTGATTTTTTACTGAATGAATGCTGCTCCCCTCTAGTTTCTCCTCCTATAAAATGAAATGACTCAAAAGCCTACATCGAGTTGATAAAGCCTCTTCAGAGCACACAATTGTTTATGATTTAAGTTTGGTTGACTACTAGTTACTTCGAAGAATTAAACAAAATAAGAGGGGATGGTGTCTAAATTGTCTTTTTTTAAATACAGAATATTCGGCAAGAATCCGGAAGAAAGTAAAGTGTTGATTCTCATAAAGGGAACTGCAAAAATTCGCATGAATCGCTTTTAAATCTATCATTAGGGTTGGGATAAAATGAGTATAGCAGTATAAGATATTTCATAAAAATGTTTGGAAGCGTACCATCCAAGCGGATATTTGAAGTACCCAGTCTCTGGCTTAACTTAAGCGAATCTGTTTTGTGTCTGTTTTTGAAAAAAGGTTTAATATTAATACATCAGATCAAAATGAGTTTCTTCTTTTGATGTTAATAAAGCTGCTCAATAGCGAGGGCCCACTCAGTGACAGGCTCACTGTTTGTAATATATCAAAAGAGGAAGTTAACAGTTAACTAATGTATCATAAACTTAAAACCTTTCTAAAAAATCCTTTTCGCTCATGCTTTTCTTGGTCAACGCTTTACTTTATACCTGTAGCTTACCGAACACCCTGTATATATAAACTAAGTGATACATGCAAGTATGCAAATTATTGAGTTTTACAATGGGATATGGGACCTGGGCGGTCATCGGGGATTGGCTGGGCGGCAGTCCGCCGGGGGGGCGCATCGCGTGCTCGGCAGCTCCGCCCGGCGGTGTCGACGAGCCCGAATCCCGTTGCGGCGGTGGCTGCAGTGTCTCCATTCTCTTGCCCTACAAACACAAGGGTCCTATGTGCTCTCCTCGTCTTTCCTAAATTATCATTAGGTCAGCTAAACTAATCCCATTCACAAGTTTGCTAGCTTGCATGCTTTTATCAAGCGTTTTTCTATTTATTCATCTCTAATTTATATTTAATTAATAGAATTAATAGCCTAGTTATCGGTTTTCGGGCCCTAGACCGAGGGAATAGAAGTGGGTTTTAAACAAAAGTTAAAAAGGGAAAAAATTGGGCCAGAAAAAAAATCTATAGGCCTATAGTCCCGTGCCTTGTAACACTCTTGAAAAAAGTCAGACAAATAAAGTGTCACTATTTTCCGAAGGGCTCTGAGCAAAGATGAACCAACCGAGCTTGAGAGAGTATACAAATTTTTTATGGAAAATTTCGTGTTAATTAATTCTACTTTTCTCCCAAATGCCATACGTCCTCAGTATATCACACTGTGCCTCTCTTGAGAAAAAGCAAGGGATCTCCAAGCCAAAGGGAGTTTGACACTCCTAATACATATGTTACGCCGAATTTGTATAATTCCTTATTTCACAAATTTTCGTGCAAGGACTACGGCACACAAGTTGTTTTATAATTTATTTTTTAACTTTAGGATCAATTTATACTGAAAGTGTACCCGCCTCTGACTGGCCACAAAAATTGGGTAAGTGCCGATTT
The DNA here is from genome assembly GCA_010014785.2 of Anisolabis maritima. Taxonomy (NCBI): domain Eukaryota; kingdom Metazoa; phylum Arthropoda; class Insecta; order Dermaptera; family Anisolabididae; genus Anisolabis; species Anisolabis maritima. The sequence continues at coordinate 4,083 of JAAAKE020118474.1, read as the reverse complement.
CACGTTCTAGGCATAATGTTGCTTTTATAGCATCTGTCAATAATCAAAATAATTTTCAGGAGAGGTGAGGTCTGATTGGCGGTTAGTATATTTTACTATAAAAGCCTGGAGATTGCTAAGTGCTAGAATTTAGAAGTGAAGTACATTTACCATAGTGAAGTGTAAATGTCTGAAAAATTCTCATAAGAGATAAAATTAGGTACATAGTTTTCAGACAACAATAATAATAATTTTATCAACTGATAGAGTTTTGTTTGAAATAGTTGGTGGTTTTCAAACAACGATCCATAAACTGTAAAATCCAGTCAACATATTGTTGTTGTTAAGTTAAAACATTTTTTCGAGATGAGCTTGTGTTTGGTTGGGCATAATTTTTAATAATAATTTTAGTTATTTTGTTAATTTAAATATGAAATACTTGCAACGTCCAGAATAATATTATTTCTTCAACATAATAATTATACTTCTATACTCGCAAATAATCTTTTCTTCTTTTTCCGTACGAAATTAGATAAATTTTGAATTTGAAACTCAAATCTATCGTTACTATATTAGAGAGGTAGAGAAATGATTTGGCAAAAGTCAGAAATGGATTTTTACAATTTTTCGCCTTTTCCATTTTGATATGATACATGTTAAAAATTACTGGAAAACCCCATATATTTTCCAATATTTTGGGCTTCTAGTAACATATATATAAAATATTTGTATATTTCTAGTGCCTAGAACATGAACAGTGCCGTTCCAGGAGGGATTCAAGTATGTGCGCCCCAAAATAATGAAAAAAAAATACCAAAGGAAAATGAAAAGAGATGAAAAATCGGCTCTCTTTTATCGAAAGTGAACAAAATATACTTATAGAAACAAAATATTTTTTTGACTTTGAATTGGAAAAAATCACTGAGGAACTGAGGAAAATAAAAAAAAGAGAATTTGGAAAAAAATGTTTAATAAATTTTATAGTCAAAAAAAAAATTATATCTGCCTCCTTCCACCCCACCCCATCCCCTTCTAAAACACAAATATTAACTCTGTTGTTTTAATCTAGCTGGATTAGAAATCTTTTCCAAATTAACAAAAATATATTGGAAGAAGAATAGATATCAAAAATGAAAAGAATTTAAGAATAGAATTGAATTTGAAACCAATGTACCAGCATTTGGGATAAAATTTTCTTCTGAATTTCCAAATATATCAACAAAGGCATAAAAATTTTATTACCTTTTTCTACTTCCTATTTAAGCTAGAGGGGATATTCATCAAAGTTCGAAATTAAAATCAAAAAAACGAACTCAGGAGTTTATTATCCTAAAATAAAGAAATTATGGACATTAGGAATAAAATCAAGTTTGACATTAGAATTAAAACATTTTGGTTATTTTTATAATAAATATAAAATATGTGTAAAATTTCCTATTTTTTGTCCTAAAATTTGTGATATGTTGCAAAAATCTAAGTAGGTTAGGAAACATATATATCCTAAATATTTATATATGAAAAAGGTGCGCAGTTCGGGCAAGGCACGAGATATATAAATAAGCAACATGATTAAATGACATGATGATGATGTATTTATTCATGAAATCAAAGATTTAGTTTGAATAATCAATTATTTTAAAATTTAAAATTGTAATGAATAATTTATATAAGAAAAACATCTGTAAACTAAATTAATTTTGTCAAAAATTACTATACACTCAATATTTATATTAAAACCATCCCGATTAATCTTGAAAGAATAAAGGGAAAGATTAGCCAAAATAAGAAGGTTCGAGATCTCGGGAGAGATTAATCATTTTCATATAAAGACTTTTTGTTTTGGCTGACACTACCCCTAGGAATTTCATATTCAATTTAATATAGCCTATATTCATTAAATTACACATGAAAAATAGTGAATAGAGAATACTTCAGGTATCATTAATCACAAGAATAAAATGTACTTGGAATTTCAATATTTTGTTATTTGAAAATCAATCTTGAATGAAGCTCGACCCCATAAATCCTATTTTAGAAGAGGCAATCCCCAGTAGTAAGTATTTGTTAGGATTCAAAAATGTAGACAAACAGTTCTAAAAAGGTTTAAAATAAAGGCTCTGAGACGTAGATCATTATATCATATTAATTAATTTTATAGATACTTTTATATAGGTTTAATAATCAACTTATTTTAATTTTTTATCTTTTGTAATTATGAAAGCGGTAGTGATCAGGCATCATATTTTGGCTTACCATTTGACATGTTTTGACAGGGATTGATTGTTCCATTTGAAAGGCCGCTTCTATGGTACACGAAAAATGTCCCAAATACTATTATTATTTTACTTTTTCCATTTGCAGGTGCAATAAATAGAGAGATCATCTTTAAGCTTGTATATGTTCCAGTATTAAAAGAAAAATTTAAGAATTTAATAATATAATTTTTATTTCTCATAAAATATTTTTTTTAGAAAAGTGCATATACAGCATATCTCTAATTTTAGGCCAATTAAAAAATTTATTCTCTCTGAGGGATCTGCTGAAATATAATAGTCGCATATTTAGACTGATTCTCCTCCTAAGAGGGCAAGTTTAAAACGCAAACAAAAAAAAAAGTAAAAAATTTTACCTGGGAAGGATAGAAAAATTTGTACAAAGGGGTGTCGGATAGAAGACAAAAATCTGATAAGATTAATATAATAATACATAATTTATAAATACCTGGAGACTGAGATTCGCTGGGTTTTTTTTTTTTAATTGGGCAATAAGTGACTGAAAGAGACCTTTCAAAAGTATGATCTTTGCAGTTAGACATAAGACCTAACGATTGGGTCATTAAGTATATTCCACCAAACAGACTTTGAATATATTTCCCCAAAAATGAGGCCTAGCACAATCTTTATATATATCCCGAAATATTAAATATAACAAATTTTATCAAAATCATATGACCCATTTTCGAGAAAAAATTTACATATATAGAAGAACTGCTTATTTAATAATAGTAGATAATTTGACCTAGAACCTAGTGTATGAAATAATTTATTTGGCTGAAATTTTTTCATTCAACCACTTTCAATTAAAAAATCCATTTTTTTCCATAAAAATAATAATCACCTGAATTCCCATGAGAATTTGCTGTGTGAGAGGTTGGTTCCGAGCTAGAAGTCGATAAGCCATAATCTGCACCCTGAGTTGTTGCAATTGATTTTGAGTGAAGAGATGTTTCTGTGCTTGAGGTGGCTCCATAACTCCTGGTGGGGCCCGATGGGCCCTCGGCGACCCCACCAGCTGCCCATACCGGGCAGCTGGGTCTTCTTTGCTGACATCGGTACCGTCCATGGAATCGACGGCCCTTTGCAGCGCATTCAAGCAGCCGCCTGGCGGCTCCAGCCCCTAAAAGTGAATTTTTTCTTATAACATGACAAATATTAAGTTGAATAAACTGAAAAATATTTTGGATTAAATATACGTGTTATCATGTAATAAGTCGTCTTAATTAGCATATAATTAAATTATAATTAACATAAGAAAAATATTTATTTTCAATATCAATATAAGATTCACTAAAGATAATTTTATATTTTTGAGTATAAGAGAGTAGGAGTGAATAATTCCTCACCATAACCTAGCGTTTTAAAAAAATAAGGTCGTTTTTAATGAGGTAATTAAAAATAATTTCTTTGCGTTCACATTAGTTAGCACTTACAAAATTTTAAGTGTGACAAAACTAATTTTGACTGGTAAGAGTGTGGCTGGCAAACAAAATATATATATATATATGTGGGTGGGACGAATCCTAACTATAAATAAATATATATGAAAAAATTTTAAATTTCTCTTTTCTGAAATTAATCTTGCTTTTTTTTTTTTAAGAGATCCTACATTTTTGTTTGCCAGCTACCCTCCTACCAGTTGTTCTCACGAGAGGTCTTTTCATAATCTTTGCAAATCTCGAAATCTTAGACTTCATACAAACATTTCTATTGGATGTCACTAGAGTTAAAATAATATTTAGGTTTTAAAAGTCTTAGAATTTAACAGATTAGGATTCAAAAATTCGAATACAAGAAAACAAGATTTAGAGATCCTATCCCTAATTAT
>JAAAKE020118463.1:0-15735 GCA_010014785.2 Anisolabis maritima | reverse complement strand
TTTTTTTTTTTTTTTTTTGTGTTTTAAATTTTTCTTTTTTTTTTTTTGTGGCCCCCCCCCCCCTCTTTTTTTATTCAAAAACAAAAAAAAAAAAAAAAAAAAAAAAAAAAAAAAACTGAAAATTCGATCTTATTTTTTTAAAAACCAAATAGAATTTGAGATCGCGATTATTAATAATTTAATTTCGATCTATGAATTTCGTTGTTCTCAATATTATTGTTAGATTAAATTTTTGGGATAATAGATAAATTACTCTTATGGGAAATTCTATTTTAGTGAATTTTTTTGTTAATTATTTTTTTTTTTTTTTTTCATTTCAAGAAGTTCTTAGATATATATATATATAGTTTCAATAAATGCCCTGAATTTTTTTTAAAAGCCTTTTCGGTATCTGAGGCCATTTATTTAAATTAATTGCTAACCACTTCGAATATTACGGTCGAACTTAGGTCATGAAGCAAAAGCTCTGCCTAAGAAACAGGAACGTCTTCTTCTTATTCATATCTATTGTGATTTAATCAAGACTTATTGATTGTGGGTGGGATCCAGGACCTCCAACTTATCTGAGATAGAAATTTTTTCCTCAGTTCCTTCCCTCCTAATTTTTTTGTTCAAATCTAAAAAAAAATATATATATATATATATATCTAAACTTTGCTTTTTACATCCTGAGAGGTTGAAGGAAGGGATAGGGGGGGAGGTAATAATATTCTAAGAGCTCATAATAGTTAAAAAAATTTGAACATTATAAATAGTGAATAATTTTCACCATTATAAAATTTATATTGTATATGTTTAACAAAAATCATCGATCCAGATAACGAAAATAGTTTTTTTTTTTTTTTTTTTTTAAATATATAGCTAATTTAATGTGTTTGTTAAACATAAAGAAATTTTTTTTACTTTATTTTAAAAGCTTATTATTTATTTTTATATAAAATTAATTATATTCCATCTATCAAAACATAAAACAATATGCGTAGATATTTTTTATTTTGTCCTTTGGCACCCAATTATTTATTGGCGGAAATTTGATATTTAACGAATGACAATATCCAGCGATTTGTTATTTAAAATTAACATAATGAAATGAAACAAAAAAAAAAAAAAAGTAAAAATGGGTGTATTATAAATTAAAAATATCGTAACACAATGCCTGTTTGAAAGAACATTTCTAAAAAGAGAGGCTGAGAGCTGGAGTGCCTATCGCACCCCCTTTGGAGAATAACAAGCTTTTATATATTTTAAGAATTTTCAAATTTTCAAGAATACAAGAATGACCCGGTATTTATAAAAAATTCTAACTAAAAAACTAAAAAAAGTTTTCGTATCCATATTTCTTAAATAATTATATTATTATTATTATTATTATTATTATTATTATTATTGGGGTGACAGTGTTATATATAATCGTCACTTATTAGTTACAAAGCTAATTTATTTAGTAGTGATTTATAATTCTTTAAATTGGATTCCGAAAAGTTCTTAAATATAATAATAATAATAATAATAATAATAATAATATATTCAAGAAGAAGAATCCAATTTAAAGAATTATAAATCACTACTAAATAAATTAGCTTTGTAACTAATAAGTGACGATTATATACAACACTGTCACCCCCAACAGCACAACATCAATTATTGATTATAATGAGATATTGTACGAGTATTAGATAATAATGTCCGTTTTCTCTTACAACATCAATTTCAAGACTAATTTATCTCAAAATACCAATTTGAAATATTATTATTATAATTATGTTATATAAACAAGTCGATCGGACCAAACCGAGCGGTCAACTTTACGAGCCATTTACTAACAAATAGATAATAAATAAAATCAAAAGATATTTTTTTTGCTCTATATAAGAAAAAAATATTGCACTCCCCCCTCCCCCTATCGCACCTCTAATGGTCCGCTGTTTATCAAAAATCATTCAGTTCTTGGCATCTAAATATGTTTTATGTGTGCAAAATTTCATTACAATCGAATAATTATTCTTCGAGTTATTGTGAAAGAAAGTAATTACTACAGACACACACATATCATTCCTAAAGGTATTTAATTGGACTTAAGAGACCTCAAAGCACTTTTTGGTACAAATTCGATTTTTTGAGATTAAATTAACTTTACCATTCTAACATTCGGTTGATTAGTAATCTTAATAATTAAGGTATTTAAATATTATAATCATTACTTTCAAAATATTAAAAGGTTGTTAAATAATAAAACAAATTTTTATTTTTTAATTTTGGCATCTTAGCCCGTATATATTTTGAAATAATTCTATTATATCTTACGGTATATTTATTATATTTATTATTAATTATTTTTAACTAATTGGACAGCCCCTTAATTTTGAACTAGAGACAAGACTCTTGCTTCATGATCCAAGGTTGAGTGGACCTCTTCCCGGCTTAACGAGAAAATATATTTAAATTGGCTACCAATTAATGTGAATAAATATTGAAGAATAACGCTTATTATAACCATTGTAATTATCGAAAGATTTTTTTTTTGTAAGGCCAATTGATTTAAATATAGTAAATATTGATATAACATATTATTATTATAATAATTAAGTTGTTTATATTTCCTCAAATAAGACTTCGTCCTTATTTATAACTTTAATTTATTATCTTATAATAATTCATAAGTATCTTTTCGAATAATTTCCGAAATTCATTAGTAAAGGTGAGCTTTTACTTTGATCTTTTCGTGCGCAAAACTGTTTTTCTATATAAAATTAGAAAAGATAAAAGAGAGAGCCTCTACTGCGTCCTTTTAGGTTTAAATCGAATTTGTTTAGCCATTTCAAAGACAACAAGGGCAGTTCATCTTCAAAGTCAAGTTCATTTGTGGTCTCCTATCATCTACTTTATTTTATCTATTAAATTTATTTAAATTATATTGTCTAACTATTAAATTAAATAAAGTCTCCCTTAGAGGAGAGGCTCTTGCTTCATGATCCTCAGTGATAAAATATTTTTAAATTATATTGGCCATCAATTAAATATTGTTATATATGAACGGATTATAGTTATGTATATTTATTTTATATATTATCTTCAAACGTAAATATCTCAACTTTATCTAATTTTGATACAGATCAAGTGGCAAATCCCCACCCCCCCTTCTCCCGTGACCGAGAGGGTAAAGATATTGACAGTGTCAAAGTGATAAAAGAGGTCTGAGTTCGAATCCCAGGCAGCCCGATGAAAATTTATTTAAATCAAGTGGATACCAATTGATTTAAAAAAATATGCCTGGATAATAGGTATCGTAACTAAACTAATTTCAGGTCTATATATGGACTTAGATGCCAAAGACTAAAAATAAGTTGCAAATCAAACAAAATTTCTTATACTATATTTTTTCTGAATCAAATTTTTTTTTATAAAATTTTCTTTATATAATCATATATTCATATGTATATTTTTGTATATTTTTAATTGTGGCTGATCGCTTCTGACTAAGGGCCTAAAAATAAATTAAAGAAAAATATAATAAAATTAAATAAATAAATAAATATATAAAATAAATTTAAATAAATAATTTCAAATTTATTCAAAAAAAAAAATTATTAATTACTAATTTAGTTATATAATATTTTATCTTCAATTATCTGTTTTTATTTTCTAGGTGGATATTTTCTGGGAATCTTGAATGGATGGATTCGGAAATAGTCCATCTTTTAATTATACCTCATACGGCTGTAGAAGGTAATTTTCTACATGACTTATTTAATTAATATCTCTCATATCTTTGGCATTAATTAGCATAAATGGCAGTTTTTGCTACAATATTATAATTATTGTAAATGTGTGTTTATTATTGTTATAAATTACTAGTCAATTATAATCAGAATTTTAAGTTCAGATATTGAGGATTTAATAATAATTAAATTGTGTGTGTTTCGACAATAACTGGAATTATTAAATAATTAATTAAGCTTATATATCAGGACTAGAGGTTTTTAGCATTAAATGAAATTCATTCATTTTAAAAGCAAAGTGAGGTCATCTATCCTCTATAACGCTTTAACCAGTCCTAATTTAAGGAACTTGTCTACATTCCTATTCCTATATATTCCCTTGGGTTTGAAATTTTTTACTTTTTCTTATGCAAATTTGTGAATTTAAAATAATTATATTAGTTGTAATCCTCAAAACTATGGGAATTTTATTCGTTTAATTTGGAAATTATTTGCTTTTCTTTTTGATTTATGATTTTATAATTTTTTTTTATTAAGAATTTTTATTTTTTAACGGTAGAAGCAATTATTGCTGTGTTCAAAATTGACTTCAGGAGAAAGCAGTGGCAGCAAATGGATGCTTAATGCAAGACAAATTTTGAGACAAAGACGTTTCGAATAAAGTTTATTTTCTCATCTTTAGTCAAAATTGTTTAGCCGAATAAATTTTTATTGAAGATGAGCAAATAAACTTTATTCGAAACGTCTCAAAATTTGTCTTTCATTAAGCATCCATTCATTGCCTTCCCCTGGAGTCAGTATTTTGATTTACAATATTTTATTATTTATTATTTTGAAAGAGAGGAGGTCCCGACCAATAAAATTTTTTAGCAGTTTTTAATCAGCCCCTCTTGTGCAAAGGGATAAATATAACTTTTTTTCTTTCAAAAATATCTAAATAAAATAATAAATAATAAATTTTAATTACGAATGTCTTTCAAATTTATTAAATTAGATCTTGTATAATGAGTGAGTACATATATATTAGATATTAGTTAATTTGCGCATTAATTTCCACTGATTTCTTGTTTAATATGTAATTCAATTATTAAGCTTTAAATTATATTAAATTTTACATTTGCTTTCAAATACATATACTCATAGTTCTAGCATGCATAATTTAAAATAATAATCTAATATTTACTGTTGTGTTTGTAGCGGTAGTTTCTGCTGAACCTGTAAAAAAAAAACAAAAGAAAATTTAATTATAAATATAACGTTATACGTATATGTAAGAAAAAAAAAAAAGAGAAAGTAAAAATGGGTTGGTGGAGTATTTTTTCTGTGATATGAAAATGAAATGGCTTTTATTTAGCTCGCGCAGCGTCGACTTGTAACGTTCCAAAGCATTCTTGCTCGTCCCCCCACTGATATGGCGGTCCTATTCAATGATTGTCTATCCAATGAGTTGTTCTACTTTCTCTTAACTTTTGAGCGAATATATTTTATATTTTTAAGGGACCTTTGCAAAATATAGAATTTATATAAAGAATAATTTTTTTTTTTTATAACCCATAATCAGCGACAAAAAAAAAAGGAGTTTTATGTTAAAATTAAAAGTCTTAACAGAAAAAAGAATATAATTGAATTTCATTTTATATATAATAAACGAACGGAAAGTACTTGAACTTAATGACTGGTTCAAATGATAAAACTTGTCAAGGATTTCTGTCTGGAACATTTCATTTGTAATCTTGAGTTAAAACTAAATGGATAGGGAGAGCAGAAAAGCAAATTGCACTCTCCAAGTTGAAGAAACTTCTAGATCTTCACTCTAATCCGGAGTTGTTATTATGATTATTGCTCTAAAGAGGAAATGAGTGTGTGTTGATTGAATTAATATCATCCGGCGTTTAATTGAATGGCTTCTACAATTATTTAATAGATAAACAACAATTAAAAGAGATCATAGACAAATATTTGTATTTCAATAATATTTATATATAAAAAGCCAGGTGTCTACTTTTCTCTAATTGACTCAATTAGTACGTAGTGAAAATTTATTTTAACTATAAAAAATATATTTTTAAAGAAAGAATAAGCATGCATATATTATAATAAGAATTAAAAATTCAGTCTGATTAATTCAGTATTTACTCAGCTATTTTTTTAATATCATAAAATTAAGAAATTTTATAATATAATCTTCTTTTTATATATTTTTATATTTCATATATAAATATAATAGTGGAATGTCGGTTCTCTGTTTGAGCATATTCCCAATGGAATGACGTTTTGCACTCTTATAAAGGACCTTAGTGAGAGTCGAGGAAAAATAATGGGTCCCAAAACACTCATTTGCGGGGCGGGGGCTCAAAATTTTTTTTAAAATCCAATATTTTCTTGAATCTTGAATTAAACCTATTTTTCGTTATGAAAAATCAAAGCGAATTATTTGGTATTAATAATAATATAAAACAGGGGTTCTCAAATTTTTTAAATTTTTCACCACACAAATAAGAATCAAAAAATTGATACATCTCAAATGGAGTATATATTTTGGATAAAAATTACACCACCAATGTAGCATTAGTGGTACATGAGAAACGATGATATAGGTTGAGGTGGTTGACGCCCCCACTGGAGAGACTCACATAGGCCCATTGTAATAAACGATGATATAAAATATTTATAAATAATGAAATCTCGAAAATGAAAAAGTATAAAATAGTAAATAAAAATTCCATTTTTAAAGAGTATCTAAAAAGAAGTTGTTCATTTTATAATATGTAGAATAATATTTTACAAATGATAGTGTTTTTATGCCTACAAAGATACAAATAATATACTATGCGAATTACAATAATTTGGACAAACTCAATCTTCTGTTTCTTCGAAAATGAAAACTAAACTTATATAATGAAGCAGAATATATCCAAAGATAAAGGAAAAATAAATATTTTTTAGCAAAGTTTCGAACCTTCATCTGGCTTCCTAAATATCAAATTTAAAAAGCTAAAATCGTCAGAAAATTTTTTTCACAAATAGCAATAATTTTGTAGTCCAAGTCTTATACCTTCATATATTTTAACTTTTATGCATTTAAAATTTTAAAGCGCTAATGAACTCTTATAGAAATAATGGCAAAAAAAATATACTTTTTAAAAAACGGCTGATATTTTTTCATCATCAAATTTATAAAAATAATTTGTCTATTAGGAAATTATTTTTTATTTTATGTAGCTCTCCTAATAATATCTTAAAACTAAAAATAGCATTTGCCAATATGTATATTGATCCTCTTGAATTAACTTGATTTCCTAGTATAGAAAAGAGAAGCTGGGCTGTGCATATTAAGAGAAAACCCCAAGCGGAATTACAGATACGGCGCCTCCTCTTTTGCGTTCTCTTTGAAAATAAAAAAAAATTTATCTTGAGACAAAGCTCCCCCCCCCCCCCCCGCTGAAGATGATATCCGTCGTATATATCGAAATATCTCCGGAATAAAGGGAGCGATATTCTGCAGGCTTTATTCCATTACTATACAATTATTTGACTTCCGCTCTCTCTCTCTCTTCTTGCTTTTTTTTTGTCATCTGAGACCATATTAATTGATAGCTATTATAATTTAAATAAATTTTTTATAGCTCACAAAGCAAACCACTGTCCCGTGGAACTTGAAGCGAGACCTCTACTTTTTAGTAATTTGTTTATATATATATATATATACACAATTTTTTTCTTGTCAAATAAACTTTTGATTAATACAGATATCAGCTCCTGCCCCTTAAGGGGTTCTCAGAGTTTTTTTGCATATATTAAATATTATTATTTGACTTTGAAGGTTTATATAATATTTTTAAATCTAAATTAGGGCATTTTTTTCTTATTGCCCTTCAGCTAGGAAATACTATCGAAATCCAAGCTGTCCTCTACCTCTTCTTCTCCAAGGAACGGGAACCTCATTCATTCTCTTGGCGATATTACGTTAACATTGCCCTTATCTTAATCCAAGGAAGATAAATAAATAAATGAAAATAAAATAAAATAAATAATATTAATAGTCTTTATTTATTTTAATTTAAAAATCATTTAATATATTTTGAATATTTCTAAATTGTTTCTTTTGTTGAGCTATATCGGCCTCTTGCCCATCTTGCGATTTCCCTCGTGCATTCCTTGAGCCCTTTGTTTTGTCTCGTTGCTCTCCTTTCATCTCCCACAGGACCCAACAACAGAGGCAAGAAATACATATCTTGTGTGGACATGACAGTCAAAATTGTTTTTGTATTCAAAAAAAAAAAAACGGATTATTAAATTAAATTTAGGCATTTTCTTTGCCTCACGAAAATTCTATAGATAGAGATTAATTTCCCCTTTTTACTTTACTTTTTTTTTTTATTCAAGGTCTTTTCGGCGACGATGGCCATTTGACATGACAAATATATTAGTAATAAATATCCACTGGTGGCTACCGGCGGTTTATCACCCATCCGAGAATCAACGGTGATTGGCCTTGCTTAGCTTCTTTGATCTTGGTGGCTGTTCCTCTTTGCCTCTTGGACATCGGGGTTTATTAAGTTAAATTGTTAAAAAAAAAAACAAAAAAAACAATGAATTTATTATGGGTGGGTTCAGTTTTTCTCCAAATTGACAAATTCATTTTCAATTAAAATTACGGCTGGATAAATGACATACTCTATATTGAAAAGTTTTAATCGGCAGGCAGCCAAAGAAAAAAATCAGCCAACTTTTCGGTTGCAATTCTTCTTCGGGATGTATGTCGACTATATTTAAGTTTACATTCACAACAAAGAAAAAGAATAGAATGTCCGCTCTCGGAATTCTAAAACAGTCAATCAAAAAAATCCATTAATAACTTGGTCATTTGCCTATCTTCCTGCAAACAAAGACCAACGATTTTATTTATTTACCTATGGTAGTATTTATAATACTAGCAAAGTCAATCTTAAAGAGGTTATATACAAGGAGTACCCCCTCTCCCCCTTTAAAAAAATATTTTGTTTCAGGTCAAAAAAGGACATTAATTCAAGGATGTATTTTTTATTTTGGCTTATATCTTTAAAACTACTAATAAAAGGATGAAACTTAACATCTTTAATGCCCTAGGAAGGTAGTAAAATTTGAAGTGAATCGATCTGCAGGGGGCGGTAAAAAACACCCCCCAATATTTATCGCGCACCACGATTTTCCCAGCATCCAATAGGTCACATTTTTTGCAACTTAATGATAATAATTAAAACATTTATCTTCGGTCCTGGACCAATTTTCATAACAATCCTTTGAGTGGGAGCGGATTTATTAAAAAAAAAAAAAAAAACGAAAATGGTAATATACATACGTCATCATAGAGAGAAACTTTGAAATTTTATTTAATCTCTTTGACTTTTTTTTTTAAAAAAATTCAATTAATGAAAATATATTTATTTATCCAAACCACATAACCTAAAAATAACATGACATCACATGATAGGGTTGTGGAGCGGACACATCTTATATTCTCAGAGGATATGGCTAAAAAGCGGAAAAGTTTTTTTTTATAATTATATACCTAGCAACCAAAAGAATTGGCAAACAGACGCAGTTTGCACTCGTATATTATATCCTATATGCCATAAAGACATTATTTCCAGTTTTTTAATATTCCATTCTTTGATCTTGGATCACAGATACCTCTAACCATTTCTCCACAATGCATGGGCATTAAACTCTCTTATTTATTCAATTAAATATTCAAATTAGCTCTCTAAATTTTTGATGACATTTTCTTTCTGAGTACGATATTTCATTTATTTTTTCTCTCCATTCTTTTTATATTCCTATTATTATTATTATTATTATTATTCTTTAAATTATGATGACGATCTTACAATGGCTGTGACATAAAGATAGAACGGTCGAATTATCTCGGATTGCCAAGCAATTTATTTTTTAGCAAGTTCAGGACAACTCGTGACGACGAGTTCAATAGTCGACCGAGCTTTTTATTTTCTTCTTTTTTTTTTTTTTCCTTTTTGATCTCACCACCACCATCCCCAATTTTTAGCGTAATTTGATGATGTTTTTTTTTTTTTTTTTGAGAGAGAGAGAATGGAGCTGAAAAATAAAAAAGAACTAAACTTCTCTGATAGAATAAATATTTATTTATTTTTGTTTTTGTTAGTGTTGCGGTGTATCTTTTGAAATAGAATTTTGTACACCTTTATCAGATCTCTTTTATATATTTTTTTTTAAACAATCATTTAAAAATTTTATTTTCATAAATTTTTTATTTGAAGTTTTTTTTTTTTAAAAAAAAAGAAGAAATTATTGATATGTTGATATTGAATATAATGTAGTTTTTTTTTTTTTTTTGTAAGGGGGGGGGGGGGGGGCCAAGAAAATACTAAACATACCATAAAGATTGGCTTATCCGGGCACTTCGTCATTATTCCTTCTCTTTATTTAATTTATTAGAATATTAATTCTTTTATAAATATTCATCCAGTTACAAAATAGTAACAATTAATAGGAAAAAAAACAACAACAAATTCTATACAAATATATATTAAGCTCAATAAATTGTGATAATCTATTTGTTATTGTTCAATTGTGATGACATCATATACATACATTCAAACATAAAATACATAAAATTTGCTTTTGGTTAGCGTACATTGAATAGGTTTTGTCGATTTACCCATTTGATGTTTTGTGGGTGGTATCATCCCTCTGCCATAGAAATCCGTACATTTTACTGGTTGAAGTTCTTCCTTTCCCGACTATTCAATTTAACTTTGTTTACTTGTTAATCAAATTTTCCAACAAGATAATTCTTAATTAGATATTTTTATTGTTAATGATTTGATTTTTTCAAACAAAACGATCTAAAGAGAGAATAAAAAAGAATATCCAAAGCCAATATAGGAGTTTTATAATATATACCTATAGCATAAAAAGGGAGAGAATAACGCCAAGGCTTTCAATTGGGACTGCGACCACTCAAATGAAATGATTTAATCTTTCAACTCTTAAATGGTAAAATCGTTTGATCATTGGAAAATGAAAATGAATGAAGTTTTCGGCAATTTCCAATGAATTGGAAATGTAAGAGTGGATTAGGTAAAGTGGAATTCCGCATTCGAAATTAAAAGAGGTTAAAATTGCGAACTGAAAAAAAAAAAAAAAAGATTTACATGTATTTTATTTTCTTTTCCTTAAGGATTTCTAATTTATCAAGAGATGACTAATTTGTTTTATTAAAATTTTATTTTAAAAATAAATATTACTTTTTAAATTTTTCTTACGAGTATTACGTTACTCTAATGAAAATAGAGGAGTATAAACGTTAACCTTTTTATTTCCTCAGGAGCCCGGAAATGACAAAATTACAATTTAACACTAAACTGACAAGGACTTTAGTACCAATTCTTATTCTTAATTGTATTGAAGCGATAAAAAACAAATTATCTAATTTATTCTCTACCTATTTAGAAAATCGTCAAATTTGAAATAAAGAGATCTAAAAGTAACATTAGTATTCTAATTTCCTTTGAAATAGACAACTTGATTTTTTTTTTTATCATTATCCGATTTATATGAGATCCAAGAAATTGAACACACAAAAATGGCAAAAAAAAAAACAAAACAATTTTCAAGTATTTTAACAATGTACACAGTGCCTTAATGAGAATATTTTTTTTGGAAGGGCGGGGGGATTTATAAAGAATAAATTTTTAACAATATGGATAAAAATCATTAAATATAGACCCATTAATTTTGAATAAGTTTTATTTAATATATAATATAAACAAGGTTGTGATCAAATAATAATTTAAAAAAATTTCAATTTGAAATGGATCATTCTAGTGATAAACCATTTGTCGTTCTCGTTTAAAATAAATTCTAAAGAATAATAACACTAACAACAATATTTAACACTATATTAGCCCTCTATTATTTTTTTATTATTATAATATGTGCATTTTCTATTTTTTTTTTTAGATATCGGGAGGGATCGGCTATGGCCCTCTACGTGCATGTAAGACATATTAATGTTTTCGAAATCCCTATATCTAAATAAACCATATAATGATTAGATATATACTAAAATAACGCTCCCCAATCTGGGGTACGTGATTAGTCCTTTAGGAAATAAAAAATTATTTGCAATAAATGGTATCTATTAAAACAGTGAATCATATTTATCCTCAATAATTATCCTCAAAGACCTTTGTTTTCATATTTTATATTTGTCGCATATACTACGACAACAGTTTTTTAGGAACAATTAACAGTGATTATTCTTTATGTCCTTTGGAGCAGAGGTAGAGCCCTTCATGTTCCAAGGATCATTGGTTCGCTTCACGATAAAATTAATAATAATAACCAATTAATTAGAATAAATGGATGCAAATGTCGAAAATAAACTAAACAAAAAAAATATTACACATTCCTGAAGGATTTTTGTCAAATATTAGTTAGGTTATTCTTATAATGAAAACGAAATTGTGATAGCATTTTTTGGCATTTAATGAAGCGAAATTGTTTTTTTATATATATATAAGTCAGGCAGAGTCCGATGTGCACTATACTTTTTCTAATCCACTTTTGCTGATTAGGTTTTCTACCCAAACGATACGTCATTTTAAAGCTTTTAATGAACGATTGGCTGCCACCAACAAAAATACTATTAAAATTCAATTTAACACAGGCATAATTTAATTTAATAATTTTGATCACAAGAATGTTAAAAACAATATGATTCGTTTAAATCCTAAATTTCTGATTTTATCAAAATTTCCAATCATCTCTCTTAGCGGCCACGAGTTATTCCAATTAAGACTAACTGGCATTTCTTCTACTTCTTGAATTCCAATCTCCCTTCTCCCGTCTTTCTACTTTTCTCGATCTTATAATTTCTTATCTCAACTCTGAATCATGGATATAATACAACAAAAGAATTCCCAAGTTTTTATCCTCTCTCTCTTTGGGGAAGAAAAATTATTTTCCCACTATTTTTCTAAATAACTCCATTGGATAAAAATTTTTTTAAATAATTTATTTTAATTCTTTAGAGTATATCTCAAAAACTTAGGAAAAATAAAAAAAAATTATTTTGAACTGATAGGCAGACTTTAATTAAAATTCATAAAATTAAAAGCGTACTATGTTGAATGGCTTAAACTTAAGTAAACATTTTTTTCATAATTCTCTATTTGTTATGTGAGAGAGATGAAATTCAGCCCAAGTGCGAATGAACGTACCTCATATCCCACCACCCATCCCACAACGTACAAAACATTCCAGAATAAAGACATCTCGTATAATACATTGAGAGAGAGAGAGGGAAGTGAATACCTCGTATATGGGGTTAAGGGAAAAACCGAGAGGTATTTTTAGATTGTAGAAAATGGAAAATGTGCAAAAAAAAATCACTACTACGATGAACGAGAGAGAAAATGAATGAGTTTGGGTTGGATGGAATTGGAATTGCGCAAAGCCAACTCTTTCTCTCTTTAAAAAGCCTAACAAACATTTTATAGAAAAACTTTTAAAACAAATCATTTGTTCAACATAAACAAAAAACCCATGTTTATATTATTTATAATTATTATTCGTTGGATAATTAAGTCCATCATTTCAAATTTTCTCTTTTTCAGCAATTTGTAATGCTGGAAACTTGTTTCTTTGTTATTAATATTATTTTTTTATATTGTAGTACATAATATGATACAATTGATAGGAAGATGAAAAGGATTTTGAATATTTAAAACATTACAAATCCTGTAGAAAATACTGAGGATAACAACATTTCTTCAAAAAAAAAAAGGGAAAGACCCACAGTTTTCAAGAATCTGCTGTAATGTTCCCAAAATGGAGCGCACTATAGAAACAATCAAATTACAAAATCCTGTTTTCAGCGTTATTATTTAAAACGCAATTACTATATCTTCACTTCCTTTTTTTTAGACTCTTGCCTTTAAAAGACTTTAAGCAAAATATAATATATTTATTTACGATACAAATTACCCTGTCATATTTATTTATATTATTTGGTATCCAAATGATTGAAATTTTCTTCGGATTGCCGGGGACTTCACTTACTTATGAAAAAATAAAAGCCAGCGTGGCTTTGATTGATGGAGACGGGAGTTCGGAAGAGCTGCCAGATAATTAAAACAAAAAACTTTTATATTTCCTTACCGACATTTCAAGTCTCTGTTAAAAAATACAGACCTTTGTGGCTGGAGAATGATTTTTATTGACTCCATATTAGGTATTGAATAATTACACCGATTATTTGGTACATGTTTTCTTTGTTCGAATGAAGGCAATCAATTTATTTGTACGGATAACGGAACCCAAAAAAACCCTTCCTTTAACCTGAATGCACCAAATATGCCCAGTCAAAACAATCATATAATAAGTTATTATATATGTTTACATTGATTGCTTTTTTTTTTTCGTAATTGATAGATTTTTTTATGTTTAATTTATTTTTCTTATATAATAAACTTGCTTGATTTCTCAAGGTGAATAATTAAACATTTTCTAGCTTTATAAGCTTCAATTAATTTATAAAAGAATGAGTTGGAAACAATTTAATGGTTGGAGACCGCTTCGGGCGTGTCGTTAAATAAAGTTGATTTCGGTTCGATTTGTTCCAGTAAATTCAAAATTTTTGCATTTTTCTAATAGAACAGTTTGTGGATTGTTGGTTTGAGTACTTACTTTCAGATTTTCAAAGAGCTATCGCCCTTGAAGCATTTATTTTATCAATAACTAGGCCAAATGACCCATATATATATATGTATATAATTCCTTAATGGTCTGAAAATGTTTGGTCGAAACGTTGAGAACTTTTAAATTAATTGACAAAAAAACCTTGACTGTATCCTCACAATCTAACAATATTTGCATATTTGATATTTATGATATGATATTGATATGTATGGTATTATATTTGAAAGCATTCCTATGTTTGTAGTGCGATCTATATATTAATATACCACCTCATTTTTAATTTGAAAAAAATCCCCAAAATACTAAACTTAATACAACCATTCACAATTGTTAACTATTTCTTTAAAAAGTTTATTAATTTGGCAAATCTTAAAGAAAGCCCATGAGTGAGAGAGCAGAGCAATTTCTAAAGTCGAGTGTTTGCTTATATCAACTTAAGTTTGTCAATTTGATTAGAGCGCTGCTGTCTCTCTCCAGGGTGCTATCTCAGAGAGTCATTTCCCTGTAATTAATATCTTCACTTTTCAGTAAAGTAACAGAGTTTGCAATTGAGAAAGACAGCCTAGATATAAACCTTGAAAGCAAAGGCATTAAATGAGATGAGAGATCGAATGATAAATGATTATGGCCTTCTTTCTCCTAAATACCTGGATCAGTCAACTCTGGGGAGTAATAGAGCTTTTTATTTTATTTTATTATTTTTTTTTTTGAAAATGACATTTTGCCTAAACATTAGAGGGGAATAGTGACGTCATTTAAATATTAAAAATAGGAAATCTATTAAAGAATTAAGTTATTTTAAGAGAAAAAATGGGAATAGTGTAATCCACGTTGTATTTAACTTCAGGACGCTCATGGCCTAGATCTTTTTTTTTTTTTAATAGATGAATTCAAATTTTCTCTTAGAAAAATAAAAAACAGACTTCGGAATTAGAGGTATTTTTTCAGTTGGAATCCGATCTGTATAAATAATCCGATTCTGAGCTAAATTATTTTTCATGAAAAAACCACAAACATTGAAATTACAAAACAATTTATAAACTTAGGTGTTTATTTCATCATTATTTATATTTTAAATAATAAATTAAAATATTTATTTATATATGTGCAAGAAACACTGGATATTTCCTAAAATACTGTAGTTAAAAGACTGTAATGGATTGCATATTCCCCCTATTATTATATCCCATTTAACTAAATTGAATGTTCAGAGCGTATCAAGGTTTTAGGAGTTGGGAGGAAATATCAAGTAGGTTTCAAGAGCCAAATTATTTAGGTAGGGTAGATCATA
>JAAAKE020118462.1:19762-35630 GCA_010014785.2 Anisolabis maritima | reverse complement strand
GTGTCTCCGTACACGTAAGCACCTCGGGTAAATAAACGGGGACCCCGGTAGGTGGGCCTATACGGTCCAAATGAAATAAAAAAAAATTAATTTAATTAATTGAAATTTATATATATATACATATATTATCAAATCCTGACTTCAAATCATTTGTGACTACTCCATTGGTGCAGCCTTTACAAATTATTACTTATGTTTGGGTCACTTAGAAAATTAGGAAAAAATTTTATTTTAAGAAAAGATAAATAAAATAAATCAATTATATAGGAAAATGTATCCAAAGACAGACAGACCCAAACACAAACCAATTATTGAAAATATTTTCGGATTCATGGCATCACAAAATGTATATTTCCGTTGAATTTTTGAACAGAATCGAGTAGTTTCAATAATGAAAAAAATTTGGTTTGATTAAAAAAAGTTTAAAAAACTAAAGTTTTATAAAATATATATATTTCAAAAATTCATGTTCCTCTGGAACACTTTTGAAAATTAAAGGCAAGTATATGATGTTAATTTTTTTATTTTATTATTATTATTATTGTTATTATTATTAAGAAAAAACTTCAATTTGTAAAAAAAAACGTACGTGGTTTACATTCAAGAATCGACCAGGATTAAATTTTGCTTAGGTATAATTAATTTTTATTCCTAATAGTTCTTCATTACATACAATTCCATTTTATCAAGATAAAGATAATTTGTTTCTAACAAATCCTAGTATTTAAAGATATCGTCATTTAATATTTAAGAATTTGTCAATTGCATATGGGTTTTCTCTCCTGTGGTTATTATATTCATATTTTATTTACTTTAAAGGGGATATTTTGCATATTTTATATTTTAATAATGGCCAGGAACCGATATATGAATGATTTTTTTGGTATTTAAAGAGGGTAAGAAGTCCTCTTTTGAAGGGTTGCCGACTTTTAGCCCTTGGCTTTTTCTTGTCAAGTGCATCGATCGCTTTTTTTAAAGAAGAAGGAAAGAAATGGCGAGAAGTTTTCTCAGGCATCAATTTGGCTAATTTTTTTTAATGTTCATTTTTATTTTTGAGTCCAGGTATTTTAAAGAGGACAAAAAAGGGAGGTGGAATAATAAATTATTTGTTTGAAGGATGTTTGTTCATTTCCAAACAAAAAACTTTATTAATATAAGAGAAAAATTATATTATTTATAAAATAAAATTGCTTTGTTAGTAAAGAAAAAAGTTAAAATTAAAAAATATGTCTCGTTATATTATTATTTTCACCAACGGCCTTTATGGTAAGGAAACTATAGTACTTTACTAAAAAATTTTAATTTTGACTTTTTGAAATATTTACAGATGAACACGAATTAGGGTTTTTGTTTGATAATGTGTGCGTGACGAATTGTGAGTGTGTGGAAATATGTAAAACAAATTTGGTCGAAATTTTATTGTCTGTTTAGGGTTCAGATGAAAATAATCTCTCAAAACAGTAGACAATGATTGGAAATTTTTTTGAAAAATTTGGATGAGCAAAGGAACGATGAAGGATGAAATCAGAATAATTTTCCAGTCGACAATTCGCTCACAAATCGAGATTTTGAATATCTCATGTTGATCAACTTTTGTTACGACTCATGACAGATGTCATTTGTAATTAAACTATTATTTCTCACAAGATCTGTTTAAAAGTTAATCAAATTGATATATTTGTGCCTGCTTAAATTTGTGAAATTTTCTAAAGATTTATTGAACCTAATTTGTTCTAAATATTTCTAACGACAGAAATATGGTTTTAGTCAGTTTTGTGTTGGCCACATCAATTTATTTAAATAGAATAGAACACTGTTTCTAGTAAAATTAAAAATATTTTTGCAATAAAAATGATATAAATTTGAAATCAACTCAATTTATTCAGCAATCCTTAAAAAGTTTAATAAATATTGAAATTTCAAAATTAAATAGGATTTTATTTCATTGCCGTTTCTCCATCCCTTTTATGGATTATTTAGAAATGGTCTTTGTTTATATAAAGAGAATTTCACAAAGAGTGATGATAAATAAATTCTCTATTAAAGTGAATTTTATAAACGCAATGTAAATAATGAATTTTTATTTTTTAGAAAATAATAAAACAAACAAATTAAATGATCAATGGAAGTGAGTAGTATATTGTCCAATAACGTTTTTGGTTGCAAATGATCATTAGAGGGTTGGCAATTGGTTTCCAATATTGCACTCTCTCTTTCCATCTCATGGACCACAACGTCATAGATGAAAACATCAACAGATGACATCATCATCTAGGCCTGTCCCTCGTCCATCATACCTCCCCCTGGTTAATAGAGCATTTGTCACTTGCCACAAGAGCATCATGGACAGCCCTACCACCGCAAACAGATGGCCGGTCCCTTCAGGCGACCGCTAATAGAACCTAAAAAAATTCCTTGACATTAAATATTTTCAAATACGCAAAAGTATTTCTCTAAAGTACTCAAATTAAGACTTTCGTGTATCGTAAAATAAAACTTGTTTCTCATAGTTGTTTAGTTGGTATATTCTTGTCTTCGTTACTAATTTAAAATTTAATGACTACTTTCAGGAAGAAGACAGATGAAATTAGCAATAAAGACGATTCACAAGGCTAATTTCATGTCTATAAGAATGAAACTGCATTAGAAGTGGAGCCAATCAAAAACCAAGACCCATTTAGGAAGGCAATTTTTCCCCTAAAGTCCTCTGTCAATTTTATGTAAATCTCATAGTATGATAACAAGAAAAGAGTAATAAGATTTGAAAATTCAGGTTTTACTGAGTAAAATATTATAACTAAAAGGCGGCCATCAGGTGGCTTTAAAATCATTATATAAACTAAAAAATATTCTCTTTAAGAAAAAAAATGTTTGTAACTTAAATATTTATTCTTCTCTCTCTAAACCACCAGGCTTTCGGTTGTTTGTTTTTCTCCTTGACCACAGAGATTTTAAGATCTTGACCTTTTTCAAGGAATATGGATAGATCCCCAGCCTAATCTAAACTACTACTTATTAGTGCACTTTTCGAAAGGAATAGGATATGAAATAAAAAAAAAAGGAGGAGGAGTTAGAGAAAATAAAGTAACTTGACTGGTGTTGAAAGAGAGCTGCTCACAGAGAACGGCAAGGTTTAAAGTATTTGCCTCACGAAAGAAGCATGGGTTTCTGGAATTTTGGTGCTTACGGCTTTATGAAATGAAAATAACATGTACAGAGTGGAAGATAAATTACATATTAGTTTACAATGAAGTGAACAATTGTTTCAGGGAAAATATAGATATAGGTTAAGTTAAATTAGCTAAAAATAATCCACTTTTAAAGGAATTAGATATAGTAAAAAAAGTAGCTTGACGGTGGATAGGGATATAGCAAGAGGGTAGGCTGGATTTTTAAATACATATATTTATATGTGCGAGATCATAATACTTCTAATATTTATATAGATAAAAAAATGAGAGCAACCAGATGAATAAAAATAAGTTATAATTTTTTTTATCATTATATCCAACATTTCGGGGAACAATCGCCCCCACCTCCCTTCCCTTTCACAATTGGTTACACACATCAAACAGCTTCACGAAGGAGAACAATATTGAGTGTTTATTTCATTAATATTAGTGTAATAATACAATGTGGTTTTTGCATGCAATTTGTTCTTGCTATGGCTAGCATGAAATATCAATGAACAAATTATGCATGCAAAAGCGTCATATTATTATATTTAAGTATTATTCATGAAATATGCACTGAATCAGACAATAGCCCTGATGAAGGGTGAAGCGATTGGTCCCTGAAATTTTGACAATTAACCATAAAAAATTAAATATTGTTGAAATTTTTTTTGTTCATCTGACTGCTATCAATATTTCCTATAATTTTTTTAGTTAAAATTTTTTAAGCCTTTTCGGCTTATGAGGCCATATAGACTATAATTAATTATATTGTTTTTAATAATGTTATCAGTCTATATTTATTAAAATTAATTGGAAGCTAATATAATTTAAATAAATTGTACTTCCTCTGATCATGGAGCAAGAGCTTTATCTATATCTAAGGGGCAGAAAAGGTTATTATAATTAAATAGGACTTAATTAAATAAATATGTTGTTTAAGATGTTCATCTATTCTATTTTGTTTATTCATTATGTTATTTTCTTTCACAATTCATTGGCCATATTGTAAAGTAAGAGAGTCTCTTTATGGAGGGCGTGTGAGTAATTAGGAAAAGGCGGAGTGGGGGTGATTTATCGTCTTCTTCACTCAAGAGTGCAAACCTTAGGGGATGAGGAGATCCTTTCAACGCCTTCAGGGAGTTGTTTGATGTGTTCATTGCGGTGAACAAGAAAGAGAGAAAGTATCAGCCAAGAGAATAACGTAGTGTAACTAAAGAGCTAATAAAATTCAAACTGAACAATTTATATTCAAAAGAGAAAAGAAAGAGAGTTAATTTCGTAAAGATATTATTAGACATTCTATATAAAATGATTCGTGGGGGCGTAGAGCGTTGAGGTTCTTGGCATTATTATGTTTAAATAATTTTATTATACAATGAAGTAAACTACACGATATAATGGGGCAAAGATAAATTTATAAAATAGAACAAAAGAATGTTTATAGCAAGGAGACAAAAAAAAATTTTACATGTTTGTTTTCAATGCTAATCACTAGTGCCTGGATTTTTGGTAAAATAAAATTAAAATTGTTGATATATGAGAACATGGTTGAAGTTTCTATTTAAAGTAATGTTTAAAAGGAAACAAGGAATAAAAAAGCAATATAAGCAAAATTAGGGCTTTACTAATCATATTCCTCTTCAAAATTAAAGTACATAAGCTACATTTCTATTGCTGTTGCGCAAATAGGAAGGCGTAGCTTTATCTCTATAATAGTAAAACAGAGAAGTTAGAGTCTTGGCCTCTCCTAACCCATCCGAAATACTTAAGATTACACAATTAAAGAAGAAAAATATGCCGTATATAATGCAGGGCCAACAAACAATTTTCTAAGTACATGCCTGCCTCCTTGCTATATAATTAAATACATAGATAGCTTGATTAG
Source organism: Anisolabis maritima (assembly GCA_010014785.2). Classification (NCBI taxonomy): domain Eukaryota; kingdom Metazoa; phylum Arthropoda; class Insecta; order Dermaptera; family Anisolabididae; genus Anisolabis; species Anisolabis maritima. Next base: position 30,569 of record JAAAKE020118462.1, on the reverse strand, counting down.
GATTTAGAGAAAGAAAATAAAGAAAATTGATAGAATATTAATAAGAGGATAAGGATAAAGATCAGCTTATTTGAGATGTCTGTTTCAGGTTCAGGAAAGCAGCTCAAGAAATTAAAGGTTTCGTTATACGTTTCAATTAGATTTTAGAAGGATGATTAAAATATAAATAATGACATTAAAAATTAAAAAAAAAAAAAAAAATAAAATTTATTGTAATTATAAGTGAATTTTTTTCAATAAATTAAATCAAAATCATTTAATTCCTTTTTATAACTTTTTTTTTTATATTAACGAAGAGAAATAAATCATTATCATAAACTTTTTATACCCTTTAAAAATCTCTTATTGGAAAATATAGCTAACAGATAAAATAGGGTTGGATTCAATCAACGAAATTTTATTATTTCATTTGACATTTTTCTTTAATGGAATAAAGTGATTCTTTACTCTTAAAATGCTTTTAAATTTAATTCAAATTTTATTTTGTAAAAGTTTTTTTTAAGTCCTTTGAATTATTCACAGTAGAATATTTAATTTATTTATTATTCGGATTGTTAATTATTTTCCAAATAGAAAAATAACCCTTCAATGATTAAAAATCTAATTCAATTTTCACACGATTTACAATATTTTCTTTTAAATATATTGCAATAAATAAGTTTTAGATAAAACATACGAAAATTGATGTAAATTTATTTTATGATATTTCGCTTTGTTTCCATGGTTGAAGGAATGATGTATTTGAAAGAATTAAATTCTAAGAAATGTCCCGTCCCTCCCCATTGTTTAACTTTTATTAATATTATTATTTAATTTTGAGTCATTTTGACTTTTGCTCACTAACAAAAACACTAAATCAGACAACATATTATACATAATAAAATTTCTAAAGCCCTGTTTCTTGGTACAGAGCTAGAGAGAGGTCGGGCTTCAAGTAACAAAGGTCAGCAGTTCGCTTCCCGTCCTGAGCGACAAAATTTTATTTATATTATATATTAGCTACCAATTAATATAAATAAATAAGAACGGAGTCTAAATGGCCTCAGATGCCGAAAAAGATTAAAAAAAAAATTCTAAAGTCTATTTGGAATTGATACATGCGCGGATATTCGAGATATTTGTTCATTCATTTTGCAAATTGCTAGAAAGGTAAATAAGAGACAGTAAAAAATCTCAATAATACATACATTTTATAATAAATCTTCAAAATGAAGATAAGAAAAAAAAATATATAATTATTATTTTATTTCTACATTATAATAAATAAATATTTTGAATTAGAAGCAGAAACTATCAATCACGCCATGTGACACGCCAAAAGGTGTCTGTATGAGTTGATATCCTGGGCGGGGGCTGGAGTAATAAACGCACACAATTGAAGGGGTGGGGGGAGAGATAATACCCAAACACAAGGGCTGTTATGGACATCCAAATGACCAGAGCCGTTAAAATGAGCCCCAGGATGGTCGATAGGATGGGGCACTATCTCTGCATTTAATGTACATATTGTGGTCACAATAATGGATTTAAAGGCAAAAGGGGTGGGACGAGTTTTTTAAATTATCCTTTCCCTCAATGTGATTTTATTTTTCAATTGATATTAAATGACTTTTAATTTAATGAAATCGTGAATAAAAAAAGTTTGACAGTGCCCTGTATATTATGTAAAGTTTTATTAAAAATTTTTAATTGATAAAAATTTTTGCGAGCTTAAAGGACATTTATCAATATTTTAAATAAAATTGTTTTAAAAAATTGAATAAATCAAATGACCTAATGGTAAAACAAAAGTGATGAGCATTCTATAAAGGACCAAGAAAATCCTTTCTTTTATTTTATTTTATTTTTTTTTTTCTTTGTGAAATATACTGTTTTGATTAAATTAAATATTTAATTTTAAAATTCATTAAAAAACTAATATATATATACATATATGTTTGACCTTTTTTCATTTTTCATTTAAAGCTATTTCATTTTCATTAAAAAAGAAAAACATATTAAAGCCTCCCAAGATACTCTACTTATCTGAGGTATTTTCAAATCGGATTAAATTAAAAAAAAAAACATGTAGACAACAAAATTTTGACCTTTTATTTTTGAACATAAACCCAATTTTACCACTATAAATTAAAATTTACATGAACTATAAAATTTAGTTTTATTGCCTATATATTAATTTGAATAAATATGGCCTAATAAGAGTATGGTCAAGATATAATGAAATTTTTAAAATCTCTCAAAAAAAAAAAGGCTCAAAAGTAACAAAATAGTGAAGTGGAATTCTAGACATATCTTATTCATATTTTTAAAAATTCCTTTTCTATAACTTAACGAATTATTAATATATATATTTTTGCCCATTAAATTACATAATGAATTATTAATAATTTAAATAATAAGTCCTATTCATTTGAATTAGATAATAGTATTTAATATATGCCTTGTAAAGGACTTCACATAATCATGGTTATACTCACGATATATTTTTCAAGAAAAAGAATTATTAATATATTATTTTTGCCACCATCCCGTGGTTAGAGCTATAACTAATTTCAACATCTCTAACTTCTCGGCTACAGTCTGGAGCATATTCCTTATTTACATTATTATTTTACGATCACCCCAATCTAAGTTTTAAGTTTAAACTGATATAATTTTTTTTTAGATAATGCTTCACTCTTTTTAAACTAAAAAGAAAGAATTATTATGCAGTTTTATTAAATATTTAACTACAATGTATAATAATAAAAAATAACCATTTATATTAGTTAATTAGCGTATTTTGCTTATTCATCCTTTATTTCATCGAAAAACCCATTTCAGAGTTCGAAAAGCAGTTTCATTCAAAAAATTTGTTTTGTCTGGCAAAGCCATTTATAAATTTCCATACCAAAATACTAAAATGATTCACGAGGAGAAAGTACTATATAGGTACGTATATATTCCATTATTTAAGCAAGCAAATAAATTAACGGATATAATCCTCCAAAAGTGCAGGCGTCATCATAGTGAGTCGATATCGAAGAGAAATAAAACCCTCAATGAATAGATTGCCACCTCCCCCTTTCACTACTCCTTCCGCTAATTTGATATATAAATCAACAGTTGGATCTCATTCAGAAAAGAGCCCTCGGGGTATAACTTTAGTCGTTAAAACGTGAATAAAGAGGAGGGGGTGTGATATTTAAATTAAACCACCCATATAAGGTGTGCCATCTTTTGAATTGGAAAGCTACCATTCATTATATATATATTATGCAAAACCATTGAGAAGAAATCACAAGAGCTAATTCGGAATTCAGAAAAAAAAAACCCATCGAATTTCCTTTATTTATTATTCGTATGTGATCAGTATTCAAATATCTAAATTTTATCCAAGGGCGATCGTTATACTTTTTCGAAGAAAAATTATAAGATCTCATTTTTTAATACCATTTGAATCGAGTAATATTTAAGCATATCAAAACAAATTGAATAAAAGTAATTTTTATTAGATAATTAAGCGTAAAAATAATAAATATTATAAAAAATTATGAAATCTGATAATTTTGGCTTTCACGTAAATTGGTGAATATACATAAAGAAGATAAAAATAAGACCTCATTATAATTATTATATTCAAAGATATAAAAGAATAATTTAATTATTTATTAATTAAGAAATATGAAGGAAAATTGTTGCTGTGTCGTAATTTTAAAAGATGAGAGACAAGCTCAGCAATAATTCAACTCACCTAACAATGAGACTGTAGCATAAAACAAATTAATATCATTGTCGCTTTTACATGTATACATTGTTATATGTATTTCAAATACAAGATGACCATCTTTAGGCATAAAGAGAACGATCGAAAATTGAACTGATGATGAACTAATAAACCTTATACGAAACGTCTCAATTTTGAGCTTTTATTGAGCATCTAAAGGATGTCTTATTGCTGAACCTGTCTTCTCAAATATTAAGAAATATGAGCGAATCTATATATATATATATATATATATATATATATATATAAATGAATGTTTGTTTGTGTGTGCTAACAGACTAAAAAACTACTGAACCGATTTACACGCAGTTTTTTGCAAATTAGTCGACGTTGTCTGGAGAAGGTTTAAAGCTATTGAAATCCTCGATCTAGAAAGAAAGTTAGGGGCCTAAATTTTTTTTTACTATTATTTTTTTTAATTTAAGAAAACCGAGGATCTTGGTGACTGTGATAGCTACCAAAACAAAATTTTACTTCTCTAATAACAAATTGTAATTTTTTAATAGATTTTAGTGTTTAATCCAAGCTCTAGATGGTTTTAGCTGCAGAAATAAACTATAAAAAAAATTTTTTTAATTCCAACACCAAATCCTATTTATCAAAAGTTATAGGAAAGTAAAAAGAGTTAGATGTGAAGTAGTAAGGTGGCTGTTGTATTTAACAATGGAAGATGGAGCAGGAAGCCAAAGTGATTAGCCTCTACGATATTAAAACTCTCATTTATAGCTCTAAATTTGTTCTATCAGATCAGAGAGTACAATCTTTAGATATTAAAAATGGATATCTGACTGTGACCTCATAGTTAGGATTAACAAATTTGACGATTCACATAAGACCCCGATTAGATCTAAAATCTCGAACATAATTTCTAATTATAGTAATAGTAATTATCGTTGTAATTATTAAACCCGAGCACTTCAGGCAGATATTATAAAAACCATCAAATATAAAAAATTGAATCTAGATGTCACTTTTATACTGTCAGTCAAGTCGAGAGGCTATGGGTAATTACCACCACAGACTCTTATAAAGAAAACATGTTAGCTTTATTATCTTACGAAGAACTTATAGAGGAATTTCCTAGAACCCTATTATAAAGCTTGAGAGAATAACTAATTTTTTAATAGCATAAAATAAAGAGGAGCTAATAGATAATAAACTGGCCAAAAACTCTAGCTAAGCTAGGCTGTATGGTTTAATAAAAACTCATAGAGCTCCCAATCACACCTATCGCCCTGTAGTCTCTATTATTAATTACGTGTATTGCAATGCTAATCTCTCCAAAAATATTACATCCCATAGCGAGTTCAAAGTCCCGAATGCATATATAGGCCAAGAAAAATTAAAAAAACATTATTGTTCCCAGCAATCATTTTTTATTTCTTTTGACAAGAGAATTTATTCACTTCGATCCCCTTAGATTTTTCATGGATTATATTGTTGAAAAGTGGAATGAAATAAATAAATATACGTTTATTTTCGACATGTTTAAAGAGGGCTTAACTTTTGTTTATATTCCAATTAAAGGGTTTACCTATGGGTGGATCGCTGATTCCTATAGCCGCAGAAATTATAATAAGAAAATTTTATTATAATAGTAATGCTATATCTCTTAATTTATAAATTGATCTCCAATATGTAAATGAACCCATTGCTCCATCCATTGTTATACTCAAAGCTAATATCAATAATATCTTGGATAAATTTAATTCGTTCCATCTGAATATTAAATTTACTTGAGACCGAAAGTGATAATCGAATATCTTTCCTTGTTTGTTAATAATAAATAATTCGGATGGCAATTTGTCCTTTGACATTTTTAGAAAACCTGATAGTGGCAGATTTTTAGATTATATTTCCAAAATCCCTTTCTTATATAAATTGAACACCCTTAATTAATTTTTAAGACGTATATATACGCTGGGTGATTGTGACTTTGTGCACAAAAATTTGAATGACTTCAAGAAGATGGCAATGTTTAACATTATATACTCTGCACATTGCATTAATTATGCTATAAGGAAGTATGAGCGAAGATAAAACGCAACGAGAAATCTAACCGGTTAATCCATCATCCGTCAGATACTATAATACAACGTAGAGCCACATTCCTGGACTTTCAGAAAATATTCAAAAAACGTTAAAACAGTTTGATGCACAAACTGCCTTAAAATCGCAGATGAACTTTTTTATCTTTTTTAGTAATAAGGACAGATTGCCCTCCGATCATAAATAAACATGACGTTATTTATTTTGTAAAATGTCTGGATTGTTCACAACCTACTAAGGGGTATGTTGGACAGGATTAGATCATCGAAGTAATATAAAATGCAAAATAACATCACTGTATTTGGTGCACATGCCTTAAAAATTGGCTGTGTGAACAATAATTTTTCTGCAAATAAACAAGACAACAAAAATGTTTTATAAATGTTTTATAATATCCTAGAGATCGTTAAACTTTTAGAGTGACCTGCTGAGCAATTTTGATAAATATTTTCTCGCTGATTTGGATGTGGATAGATTAAAGAATTTTTTCAATTTTTTAATATTTTTGTCTTTAATAAAACCTCTCATTTTTTAAGAAAGATTGAAATTAATTATTTTTGTAAACAATAATAACTCTGTATTTTTATCATTTATATTGAGAAAATTTTTATGTATTTAAAAAATATTCATATAATTTTTGTTAACGAAGTGTTATCGTGTTTTGTTTCCTTTGTTTCCGTTTTGATATCGAAGAAACTCATGACCTGGCTGACTACTCCTTCCTCCATTGTAAAAAGAGATAGTTAAATATTATAAGGTAATGAAAATTAGATTGGTAGATTTACCACTATTAATATATTATATAATTAATTGAAGTTTTAAAATGACAACTTACCAGATGTGGATGTTGTTTTAAGTTTAATTTGAATTTTGACCTCTTCAATAGTCAGGGTAGACACCACCGCATGAATACGAATGTAAACCAGATCAGCTTTGTTTGTAGTCAAGCTGGTTGTGGTCTTGAGCCTAGAACCAAAGTCATAAAGAATATTAGTCAAAAATACCTCTTTTAAAAAATGAGTTTTTTTAATCATCTCCTATATAAAAGGTTTTTTAATCATTATTGGTAAGCCGCATTAGGGCATTTGTTACTAGAATAATTTTTGGAATGATGTTTGTCTGTGAACATATTTAAATTCAATTGAACGAATTTTTTTTAAATTTCATACCTCGATTATCGTGATTTATAATTTGATACCAAAATTCCTATTGGGGAATTGACGTGGCATCGAAGGAATTTACTTCAAAGAAATAGACGAAATATTTGGAATTTATGAATCCTAATTATCCCAAATTCCATTATTGCGGTATATTTCGGGACAACAATAACCGTGATAATCAAGCCCTAGACGCAATTATTCCACATAATTTGATCAATTTTGAATACAGATCCATCTGCAGAAAATGGCAGTATTTTCTTTTTTCAGAATGTTAAAAGAACAGGCAGTAAAATACCTTTTCGTGTATAGAAGATATATTCATTAATTAGACAAAAAAGGAAAAACAAGTCTCCATTGTGCACTTGACTTTTGACCTAACACTCTATAAAACGTATAAAATGAAATGAAAAGAAAAATTAATAAAATAAATTCAAATGAAATTTAATATTTCATGAACCATATTTTTTGTTCCATTTGAAATCTTTTTCTAATTTAGAAAAAAAAAAAAATTTTATAAAGCTATTTTTTTTTAAGTCCTTTTCGGCATCTGAGGCCATTTAGACTCCGTCCTTATTTAATTAAATTAATTGGTAGCCAATGTAATTTAAATAAATTTTTGTCACTCAGGACGGGAAGCGAACCTCTGGTACGTGAAGCTAGATCTCTAGCTCTGCACCAAGGGACAGGGGTTATAAAGCTATTTAAATATATTATTAGTTTAATAACAAATAAACAAAAATTGAGAAAGAATATTAATTGTTAGGTTTTTACTTTCTATTACCTATATATGTAATATATAGTGGGAAAATATAGCAATGGCAAAAAAATCAAGATTTCAATTTAGAAATTTAAGAATCCCATAGAAAAGATGACAACTCGTCATGGCAACAAAATGTAAATATTTTTAATTCCTAAGTTTTTTTTAAGTCTCTTTGAGCCCTATCCCTTGGTGCAGAGATAGAGGTCTCGCTTCAAAGATCAGTGGTTCGCTTCCAATCCTGAGAGACAAAAATTTATTTATATTATATTGGCTACCAATTAATAGAAATTAATATAAATAAATAAGGACGGAGTCTAAATGACCTCATATGCCAAAAAAGACTAAAAAAAGTATTTTCGGCTATATAGACTTTTAAACGATATCTAATATACAAGATTATGATCAAATTATTCAGAAATATCTATTTATATCATTTGGAAGCCAATTGATATAAATAAATTTTCATCGGGCTGCCTGGGATCAGAACCCACACTCCTTGACTTTTAAAGTTATCAATCCTGACAATGTCGATATCTGTAACGGCATCTGGTTTTTCTTAGGTTATGAAGTGGTTGTCTAGGCATATAGAGTAAGCTTTATGTTTTCAAAACATTCAAGAATCTGGAATAATTTTTGCCTGAAATAGGAATGGGAATTATTTCTGTTAAGATCCTGAAGGCTATAGGATAGTGGTAGAAACTTTGCTCATATATATAAAAATAAATTTTATATCAAAAAATAACATATCATCTGGAAATTGTTCCAGAGGATGTAAAATTCGTTTGTGATTGGTGGCTGGAGGCTAGATCACCCAAACGACTAACTTACTAATGAATTTTGGGTATGCGTAGTCTGCTTTGGAAAATTTATTCCAGAAATCTATTAGTGAGTTGGTCATATATGTTGTCTACCTTCCTGGAACCACAAATAAACGAATGCATGCACTCCATGGTACTTGTTCGTAAAAAATAATTTTCGTACTTTTAACATAAGGATTCAAATTCATTCATATTAATTGGATATTTGTTAACTAATTAATATCAATAAATTTTTTCGTTATAATTAATTTTTAAAATTTTATACTTTGTATGATTAAATATTTTTTTTAATTAAAAAATTTTCTATCAATTTCTTCTATCATTTTTATTTTTCAAATTTTAATATGTATCAAATAATTGAAAAATATTTTTAAATTTCACACCATGTTGCCATGTCAACTTTATAACTATTGATTTTGCTTTCTCTGCTCTCTCTTCTCTCTCTCTCTCCTTACTCTCTTTCTCTTGAGGAGAAAGCTTAGAATCGCTGAAAAACCTCCCCCCCCCCCCCCCCGTCCCCTCCCCACACATGTTGTCCTCCCCCCGTACCTTTATGATGCTTTAGACAGTGAATAAAAGTAAAAAAAAAAAAAAAAAGAAAAAGAAAAAATGCCATCAGTATTTTTGTGCAGATTTTTTTTCTTCTCTTTTGTATTTTGTTCGCTTTATATTGATCGAAAGAAAGAATTGGTGTAGAAGAACCATTATTTAATTCCTTCTAAATAATCCTGGCTAATATAAAAAAAAAAGTTTCTCTTTGTAGTGAATTATTTCCTAAGGCCTATGTATATTTTTAAAATAAACTGAACTAGTTACTAAAGAAAAGATCGGTTTTTCAAAGAATATTGACACTCTGTCATTCAGTGGCCAAATTAGGTTCAATTGATTTTTTGAACAATCATATTTATCATATTGTATACTGGTATATATTTTCATTTATATTATAGTGAGTATTATGTGGTGACATGAGAATCTTTTTTAATAATTAAATAGATAGAAATAATCTATTTTAATAATTAAATAGACCTTCATATCATTACATGACTCACTATAATATAAATGAAAATATATATGTAAACATACATTGTTGCATTTATTCAGAATATCTATCTCAATACAACTTTGGGCATAATTACCCATATAACCAATAAGTGATTAGGATGGACGAATAAAATTTGTCCGCAACATCTCCGCTCTTTTGGGATCCAAAGGACCTCTTTTATTTGCTGAAATGTGCCTTCTACTTCCCCCACAATTCAAAACCCCCCCCCCCCCTCCAAAACGTGAAAGAGAATAATATTGAACATTTTTCTGTATCTACTGATTTTGATGAAGAGTAACTCTTTTAAGAAATAAGTATCTATTTACTTCCAAAAGATAAAGCTTTAACAAAAATAAATCTTTAAACAAGTAAAAGCTTATTATTAGGCAATTTATGGATTAATATTATTTAATTACTTATTTCCCAGGAATGTATTTCTATTAGATAAGAAAATGTCAGTAAAAGAGAGAGAATAAGTGAGAGGAAAAAATAACTGCTTGTTAAGTTTATTTATTAATTAAATGAAAGAATAATGTTAACTATTTTATTTTTTTTTATTTTTTTAATATTCATTAAAGGTGTATGAAGCCGGTGTTGGTTGGCTTTAGAATTCAAATGAACTTTGAATAAAATATGAGCATTCAGCTTACGAGAATAGACCCTCTATAAAAAAAAAAAAAACTTTTCAAATGCCAGGACCTTTGAATAAAATTTCATTATACCTAATTGTAGCTAAAGATCAAATTAATATTAGAAACATCAAACTTTTTTTTTATACTTAGGAGTTACACAATGTAATTCGTTTCTTTTACTTTCTCGATTTAGGACTGTACCTTTGAAATATATATTATATATATGGAGGGAAATATTCAAAAGGTTCCACTCCCCCTCCCCTCGGATTTCAACAAATCTCAATATCCTTGATTCCAAAAAACAAGAAATTGAGTTTAGGCAAAAATGTGGCTCGAATATTTTTTGTTTATATTTCTGGCACCTTTAGAGGAGGAAATTTTAAACTTAGTAGGAATATTTTCCTCAATATTCCATTAGAATTTGGTGTGAAACTAACTAACGATATTGGAGATATGGACATCAGAGCTCAGCGAAAAAATTAGTAGTAATTTAACATTTGAAATAACCAAGAGAGGGTCAGAGGGGTTACAACTTCAAATATGTTGCGGGGGGAGGGGGGGGGGGTGGATAAAAAAAACG
>JAAAKE020118462.1:0-19752 GCA_010014785.2 Anisolabis maritima | reverse complement strand
AAAGACGCAAAAGAGGAAGAATTTGAAAGTAAGAAAGAATGTGAAAATGAGGGAGGGGAGTCGAGGGGAATCCAGGGGGAGGGGGGGGGGGGGGGGGGGGGGAGGGGGTTGATAAAAAAAACGAGCCACAGACCAAAAAGATTAGAAGTTGAACAAGTTGGCAAATATTTGGTTGAATAAAAAACAAAATTTATATAAAAGTGTTTGTGAAAACTTTGGGTTCCCGTGTCTCGTTATTTGGGAGCTCAAGAGCCCATGCCTACCCGCCTTCGCAGTTGTTACCTCTGTGGTTAATCAACCCTTGGTTATTTCATTTTTGCCAAATTAAAAAGTTTCTAGTTGCTTCCCGATTTCTTTGTAAGATCTCATAATATCCCTCTTGTTTAGAATTTTAAGGCCATTTAGGCTGCTAAAGATCTAATTTGATATGGTTGAAATTTCCAAAGAAACTTTTTTTCGCTTCACCCTAATGGGCATTCTTCAGATTTTCTATATACACAGAATAAAGGTCGTTATTTATATATACTTATAGACTTAATACTGACAACACCTAACTAAATTCAGAAAAATCCAATTGATTTTAACGATCCTTCATCTTTTTTCCATTTGAATTCATTAAACAAGTTTACAACCAAAAAAGCGAAAAAAAAATGCAATTTATGATCATTATTATCATTTGTGTTGATTATATCAATATAATAAAACCATCATTACTAAAGTGTATTAAACTTGTTTTTAGTGAAGAAACTTTATTAAACCTAAACTTACATTTAAACTTTATTTAAACAAAATCTACAAACCCACAAAATTTTGGTTTTTTTTTTTTTTGTATTTTCAAGTATAATAGAATTAGCTTCCTTAACAGAATAGAAGCTGTTAAGAAGCCAACATTCATGTTTATTTTTACTTTCTCTTATTTACTTGAAGATAAAAAAAAAATAACCGAAACGGCTTATGGCTTTATAGATTAAATAGAGTCTTACTTTCTTAACAATAGTATCACAAAAAATTTTAAGTGAACACGTCTTTAAATTAAGAATAATTTTAGAGGAGGTTAAGTATAACAAATTTTGACTTAATAATAAAGTACTAAGGGAAACCAAACGAAAATGATATCATCCGATAGATGAAAGAATTTGAGAGTGAGTGATCATTAAATATCCTAAGTTGTGTAAACATCTCTTCTCTGGTAAGCTCAATTTTGGAGTTAATAAGTCTGAGGGAGAAGGCAATTTCAGAAAAATTTTGCATTTAGATATGCATGACGATTTTAAAAAATTATTAAATAAAAATTAATGCATACAAAATTAATTCTTTTATTTAAAATATTGATAAAATATTTTATGTATAACATAATGGTGACTTGCGTCCGAAATTGTTTTATTTTTCTCCTGGCTCCTCCATTCTTTCTTCGTCTTAAACACAATTTTTTTGTTTAGGTTTTTAACGACATAATAAATGTTTATTTGTTTGTTTGTCAATAAGAAGCTGACGATTTTAAAAAATTATTAAATAAAAACTCTTAAAATTCATCAACATTTAAAATAAATTTTAAATCATCATAATATATATATAATATATATATTTTTGTAAATGGTTTAAAAACAATGTTTATTTGGTGAAAAGAAAAAGAAGCTAACAATATAAGAACCTTTGAGGATAAATAAATAAAGAGCTGATCATGTTAAAATTCTCATTAAAAAGGTGAAATTACTTTACTGATTATATTTATAATTTATAAATAAAATTTTCGCACGGATATAAAGATATCTTACGTCACTTTAAAATGTTTATACTCTAAAAAAAAAAATGAAATTTACCTTTAGTAAAAAAAAAGATAATAAATAAATGGTAAAAAAGTCGTAATCATATGTTTATAATCTAAATGTTTAATAGTTTGGTGTGTAATGGATCGTTAAAATGATAAATTGGCCATGTGAAATGCCAAAGAAAGGCATAGAATGGCTGGGTGGAGGAGTGGAGTGGGGAAATGTCTTCATTTATGACTCATCAAAGTCGACTCAATACATTCTTTTGAATTTTCAGATACTTTTTTATTTTATTTTAACTCCTTCCTTTTACATTCTTTTCAACAAGTGTGCAATTATTATATTGGGTTGGATGCAATGCAAGTATGCAATGATTAGATAATGCTCCACTACCCACTATTTATGTAATTAGATTCCAATTTTCTTTTAATTGAATGTTAAAGTATTATTCAATTAATTAGTCAGTATTAATCTCCCCCCTTTATTTTCTAAAAAGAAACATATCCTACTCGATCTTTGAATGTAGCCATCTATCGTCATTAAATTACTTTTATTACTCATTCTTAAATATCTCAAACTACAGTCAGTCCACTCGGCGAATGTTATTCCTTTTCTAAAAATTTAAGGACTAGAAGATTTTCTCAGTGCCTTTAAGAATTATTTTCAAAAGACGTTTATTTTTTATTTTAATCCTCTGACTCCTCTCTCTCTCTTAGGAATTCCGAGTTCGGTTGACGGATGAGACTAATTTTTACACCAGTGAGGCTTGAAAATTTTAATAATTAAAATTTCTATGACAGAAATTTGATTTCTAATATAATCTTTTTTTTTTTGTTTTTGTTCTTTGGGCATTCATATACAACAAATTTGATGGCCATACAACTATTTTACTCAATGGTCATATAAAGCATTATATAAAAAAGTATAAAGAAGGGTCTAAATATTTTATAAATTAAAAGAAAATACCCAAGAGAAAGAATGAAATTAAAATATTTTCCACTTGACTCAACGGATTAATTATGATTTCATATATTTATAAGGATCATGGAAAGAGATTATTCCATTTATTTTTAATTTACCATATTTAATTATGAATTTTTTTATCTATAGCAGCAAATTATGTTTAAGTAGGATTTAAAGAAAAAGTCAATCTCTTTATGTAATTACACTCATAAAAGACAAAGAATTTCATTATCAAAAGATAATTATTTCGAGTTTAATTAATTAGGAAATATGATCTAAATCTCTTTTATAATGAAAAAGAAGAAAATTGGATCCATGAAATAATCTAAAAATCTGACTCGTAAAGGAAAAATGTAATTAATTGAATTTTATATATAAAATTTTTCCTAAGAATGGTCTTCATGAATTAAGAAAATTTCAAAATATATATGTAAATAAATATATTATTGGAGAAATTAAGATTTACGGCGGGAAATCATCTAACAGCTTCTTGGGTTGGTATAATAAGAAGTTAGACTCAGGATCCTTATTACTGATGTCATTTATCATTTTTATTAGTACGTTTAATATAAAAGTGAAATTTATTGAAAATCAACACTAAACTATTTTCTGAAGACTTGAACTCTACCAAAAAGTTGATGAAATTCAGATATTAAATTTAATCTTAGAAAAGACGGTCGATTATATCGAGGCCATTACACCAAAATTCGGTACACTAGGGTTTTTAATTGCATTAAGAATATTTTTCACATCTTTCCTAAACAATAAATTTATTTGTTTTTAGTCTTGTCTACTTTTTGGGCGATATAGGTTTTAAAGAATATATAATGCGATGGTCAAACAAAATATTGGACAAGCTTGCCTAAAACCACCCTCCATGCCTATTTTTCTTAAAAGAAGAAAGCAGAGAAAGTCTGATGATTCATATATGAAGTTAAGGGCGTAAGGGCTCAGGCGAAGTCCTATTTAAAGTCGTATCAGCACCAGGAGGGTAGTTATCAGTGATCAGAAATTCGTCACTTGCTGCTGGGACCAACTCGACACGTGATAAATTCGCCCTGGCTGGGCTTCGGGATTGTATTCGCCATCATTACGAAATTACGAATTCTAGCCCACTCCTGCACTTGATCTCTCTTGTGTATCGTCGATGGAATCTAATGTAAACTTGCCTCTATAGCTAAGACAAAAAGTTGATATATTTTACATAGTGTTTATATATTTTGTTCATTTGAATTTATAATTTTCGTAATTCACATTTATAAAATTTTTATCTTGAAATTTAAAATTTTGAAGCAGATAGATATCTCCAAAACGAAAAAACCTAAGCTGAAACTTTATATTTACCTAGTTACCTTTCGTCGCTTACACCTTAAAGCTCTTGACTACAATCGGCCAACCTAGTACTTTACTGAAATATTTTTTTTTTTTTTCGATTTTCTCAAAATTCCCTCTAACGATTTTGATTAATTTATTAGATAATCTTTGAAATGTTCAAGGTTCAGGAAAGAAGAGTTCGCCTGTGAATTAGGCAACAATTTTAACAAACATGAGATAAAGCAGAAGGGGTAGAAAAACGTTCGTTTAAGATATATAATTTAATAGCCCAGTCTCTTAGTCCAGAGGTAGTGGTCTCCTCAAAGGGGTGTGGTTCGCTTACTGTTCTGAGCGACAAATATGTATTTATAATAATAATATTGGCAACCAATTAAAATAAATAAGGATCTCTAAAATTCCGAAGACGGCCGGAGTAAAAAAATATTTTCTCATAATTTTGTAAAAATTAATCAAGAAGCAAATTCTGAGATGGCCTCCAATAGATATGTGCACATTCAGCTAAAAGATAAAAA
Source organism: Anisolabis maritima (assembly GCA_010014785.2). Classification (NCBI taxonomy): domain Eukaryota; kingdom Metazoa; phylum Arthropoda; class Insecta; order Dermaptera; family Anisolabididae; genus Anisolabis; species Anisolabis maritima. Next base: position 15,173 of record JAAAKE020118462.1, on the reverse strand, counting down.
TTTACTGAGAGTGTTATGACTTTTCGGCTCTATTAAAGCATTTCGTTCGGAATAAAGAAAGATACAAATATCCACTATGTTAAGTGGGCGTTTCAGAATAGAGAGTGGCGAGATATAGTTATTAAGTAAAGAATTATTATAATTCTGACTTATATTTAGTTGTAATCTTAAAAATCATAATTCTATATATCACGTTAGTTTTTGCTTCCAGGAAGGTAGGCATACCAAGACCCACTCACTAATGGATTGATATGATTTATTGTTCCAGCGCTTTAATCCATTAGTCAGTTAGTCATTTGGGCATTTCAGCAAGCAAAACTGAATAAATTTATGTTTGTTGTTACAGAACTAAATATTTTCCTCTTTATATAGCAACTTGGTAGAAGATTTTGCTAGTGAGATATACAATTGAGAATTTTGGCAATACACTATTAAATTCTGGGTACAGGTCCACCTCAGTTTATGGCATCTGCATAAATGATCCAATACTCTTATCTTTTAAGAAATGGAAATTTCTTTAAGTATTCGACCATAAATTGAATTTTGGGTTTTGATTTTCAGGTGTCGAGACGATGCTGACGGCGAACGACGCGGCTCCGACGACCTCCATAGGCGCGGCGTCGCCGTCTCAACCAAACGGCGGCGAAGACGCTGGTTCTGGTCCTATTCAGACCCTACAACAAGGGCTACTCACTCTACACTACGGCAAACATCCAGCTACGCTTGCAGACGAACTACACACCTGGTTAAGCGAATCACGATGTGCCGATGTGACCCTCGTCTGCGAGAAAGGTGTACGATTGCAGGCGCATCGACTAGTACTTGCAAGTGCTTCGCCATTGATGAGGAGAGTTCTCGAACCTGGACCTCCAGAACCAAGAGCTTTTGTCTATTTCCCGGGTGTCTCTGCCACACACATGCAACATTTGCTGGATTTTCTATATACGGGCCAGGCCTATGTACAGGTATTTTTAATTGTAAAGTGATTCCCGCTGGAAGCGATCGATTCAGAATGTCTTCAATATATATTGTGTAATTCTATATTCTGGTCCAAATTCCAAAAAAATTACTTAAAATATAAATAAAAAAAAGTTGGTTTTTTTTCATAGGACAAAAGACAGAAATATTTTCCCTTTTGTTCGCTACAGAAAGTTTTTCTTAAAATAACACGCCATATTAGAATTAACTAGTATTTATAAAAGTTCTTTAAAATTTCAGTCAAAGGACGTCGAGGGACTAGGCGAACTTATCACACTTCTTGGGATCAAGACCAAACTTCCAAACAAAAGCAGCAACGAAGAACAAATTTTAGAATCTACTTCACCGACACCCACACCTACAAGTTCAACGGTATTGGAATATACAACACCACCACCTGCACCTTCGATAGCAACGACTAATAGTAATGAAACTCCTCCACAACCACCGGAAACACCGCCGGTTGAACTACGCATTAAAAAGGAAAGCTCCAGTAGTCCAGAAGCGAAGGTAATTTCAACTCAATAAAAAATAGTTTTGTTCTAAATAGGGTGATTGAAATTTTATAAATGTAAAGAGAAATACAAAATTTATTAACTTTAAATTAAATAATTAAGTTGCTCATTGCTAATCGGCAAAGTTTTTATTATTAAAGGCAGATTGTAACAATGAAACAAAGCTTTTAGATGCCAAAGCCGAACATGCATTGTTGTGCATCATACAAGATTTTCCATAGCATTATCCCAGCCTTATATAAGTGACTGATGATGAATGAATAAATTTTTGTCCGAAACTTCTTCTTTCGGATCCAAAAGTTTTGTTTCATTGCTGCAATCTGTCTTGTACTTCCTTCATATTATTATATTCTGGTTCCAATTAGTCCTGATAAACGAGTTTCCATTGTATAGTATTCTATATCTTATATTTTTATATAATTATAACTAATGATATTAAATTTTAAAAAAATTGAGAGAAAAGGATTCTGATGTTCCACCTATTCCAAAATTCTTCTAACAGGCGTATACCATAGAGCTGCATAAATTCATTTGCGTTTGGTTGCTGGAAAATAGACAACCTAAATGAGCAATGGAATTTTCAGTTTATTGTTCCAGAGCTCCTCTAGAGGAGACCACACATGTGAAATTGGTAATTTCTTGGAAGATTTACCAACTGCACTCTAGAGAAGATCTTCAATCGAAAAATTCATTAGGTGATTTGGGCTGCCTATCGTCCAACAACCTATTCTAACAACAACCCATGGATAAATAAATCGAATAGATTAAAAAATTTAAAATGAAGTCAAACTCCATTTTATTAATACATTTGATTCTTTTAGAAAATTTATTTTATTTACTATTATATTATAAAGATAGTAATTTTAATAAAAATTTTTATAAAATAGGTTAGAAAATAAACGATATGAATTTTGCAAATGGTTAACTTTCGCTTAATTTTATCTTTTAAAATAAAAAAAAAACTTTCTAAATAATTTATCTTTATCAGTTTAATTTAAAAAGATTTGATATGACATTGGACACATGTATTTATTGTCCTCACATAAATTCTTTTCCGCTATTTTTCTTTCTTTTTTAACAATTGAGATAATAAAAGAGTATTTTAAATTAGAAATAGATTCGATTAGGAAACATTTAATAAATTTCTTTTGTCATTTTTATATATTTAGAGCTATCAATCAATCAAATAAAAAAAAAAAAACTAAAGTTAAATCAAAACATTCATTTTCTTTTTTCTTATCAAAACATTTGAAGAAGGTACAATTCCCATTGAAAAGGTTACTTTTATAAAAACACGTGTTTAATGATTAATTGTTCACCTGATTTACATATTTAAGAATTTTGTTTATAAATAAAATTATTTATTTTTAGTGTTAGTTGAGTTTTTTTCTAAATAAATAAAATTTAATTAAATATATAAAATTTTTTCAGAATGATGACCGGCATTTAAAAAACCAAAATTACGATACAACTTCAGAATCAAGATCGTCACCACCATATGATTCACCTTCATCGAAATTCAAGACGATCTCAGGGGCGACCACAAGATCGTCGTCCTCGCCTTCAAATCCGGATCCTGTCAATCTTTCTTATAAACCTGAAATTCCTGAAGAAGAAAGCCAAACGCCGCCTTCAATTATGACAACACCACAACATTTAAAACGGAAACCACCTCCACAAGATCCTTTGGCTACAGATATGTGTAGTTATGTGGTGACACCACATAGAAAAAGGAGACCCGGATTTCACAATGCACCAGCACAAAATACACCCTTTGTGCCTCTCTGTCCTCCCTATCTTGACGACATCAGGTAAGTTTTTAATGTTATATCATTTTGAATATAGATTAAGTAAAGCAGTGGTTTCCAAAATGCAAAGCATACATCTTCTAGGGCACACTCTAAAGTGAGGGATTTTTAAGATTTTTTGGGTGCGCCAACTTAGAAAAAACCACTGCTCTATCGTTCAAAAAAGTAAAATTTTCAATAGATGGCTTGGCTAAATAAGGCTTATGACTCTAAGGTTTGGGAAGTCGATCACATTCACTAACCTACCTTTTGAAGATATGAATATTATAATTAGAACGAGATTTTAATATTAAATTGTGAGAAGAAAAAATGAACAGGAACAAGTGTGGACGAAAAGCCTCTCATTTTCAAATAAATAAAGATTTAAGGCTTTTTATGCCTTTAATTAAAGATATTTTCCAGCGGCTCTTTTGTGCAAAGAAAAATATTCAATTGAATTGTTAATTTTTATTAAAAACATTAACATCAAAGGTTATTATTTATTTGGAGAAATAATTCATATATACAAGACGTCTTCATCCATCGTGTCAAAATTGTTAAAAAAAAAGGGGGGGGGGGGGAAAAAAGAATCCTGGCTATGTTGTTTGCTTGTCTTCATAATATTGCATTTTCTTTTAAACTCAAAATTTGTTGCCCAGCTCCAATAAAAGAAAGAGAAAGTATTTTCATAAAAAGAAATTCTAAGCCCTAATTATCAAAAAAATGATATTGTAAAATAAATTAAAGGGAAAAAAAAGTTTTTTTAAAAGCCTATTTTAAATCAGAAAAATTCACCCAGGTTTTAAATAAAAAAAATGTAATTAATCGTTGTCAACGTTTCGGGTATTAATCCCCCAACAGCGAGATTGACAAATAGCCTTTTCTTTTAATAGTCAAAAAAATCGTTCTATTTCTCAAATCTAATGATTAGTTCCCAATGTCGGGAAAAGATTAATTCCTAAATTTTTATTTTAGTTTCCTACATCGAGCACGATTGGTCCAGGCAGCCAGTATGGAGGAAGAAGACGAAGGCCGACACACTTGGGATTGGCCTGATCATGATCTCACTCGTTCAAGAGATGGTAAACCACTCTTTGATTAAATAATAATTTTTTTAATATGCCGATAGAAAAACCTTATTGAATTCTTAGTATTAATATTCAATTTCTTTATTTCATTTGACCTACAAATGAGGACTTCCTCCCTGCTTTGAATATGGTTCAGCAAGCCTTGGGAGAAACAAAAAATTTTTTTTTTAAATCAAATAAAAGTTGCAAATAACAAAATGATTATAATTGGAACAATATAAAGAAGTTTGAAAAACCGACCAAATATATGTTCTAAGTCTCAAAATAAAAATTCTATATGGACTATATGGCTAAAATAAATATCATGACTAATTTATTGCTATTTAATATAAAAAAAAAAGAGTTATTAATAAAAAGTATTATCACCACTGTCCCTTGATGCAGATGTAGAAGTATCGCTTCATGTACCAAAGGTCAGTGATTCGCTTCTCGTCTTGAGTGACAAAAATTTATTTATATTTTATTGGCTACCAATTAATATAAATAAATAAGGAAGAAGTCTAAATGGCCTCAGATGCCGAAAAAGGCTTTAAAAAAGTATTAATATCTGTATGAACTATTTTATTATTTAAAAAGCGTTCTAAAGGCTTCAAAAATCTCTAAATCGAAATTAGGAGTTAAAAAAAAGAAATTTTCTCTATATATTTTGGGCGTCAATATCGACAATCTTAATGACACTATTGGCATATTTAAAGGAAAGTTCATTTTATTTCCCCCCTATTTTAACTGCATGTAATTAGATAATAATACATTAGCTATATTTTTTACGATAGATAATTAAATTGTAACATGTTCAATTAATATTTAGGTTAAAAAAGATAATTTGTCATGTGGGGTTATCTTACTTTAATTGTTGATAGTTGTGAAGAAAAAGTTGACATATATTTTTAAATTTTTCAATCCATAATATTAAATAAAAGATAAATCAAAATAATCATACATTCCAATAAGAAGAAATGTGTCTTCCAACTCTCAACAATTGGATTGGTTGATTGAAAAGAGCGTCAGATCCAAATAATTTAATTTTTTTACTTAATTATAAAATATGCGAAAAGTAAAGGCAAAAATAGTGTAAATGAGTTTTAAATATAAATACAAGAACTTCACGGTCTTATTAAAAAAAAATCATTCAAATCTCTCTCGGCATCGGCTCCAATCAAAGTAATAATTGCTATCGAAATAAGGAATAAGAAATTTATAATTAATTTATTATTAAAATCAGAAAATAATACCTATAAGTCAGTCTGTCGTCTTAGAATTTAGAAATTTATATAACACTTTTCATTTTATAAAAAATTGTATATGTATTAAATGTTTTTTATCTACCTTTAGGTTTGGATATGAAGAGTGAAGTTGTCCACCTGCGGACACCAGGATCCGATGGTGGTCCAGCCGGGAGCAGTAGCACAATCGGAGGACCTCAGATGCCGCCAGGAAGTGGACCTCTGCCCCCCGGGGGTGGAATCGGTGCAGGCGGTGGTGGCTCAGCTCCTGGCAACAAAACAATCCCACTACGTGAATACAAATGTGAATATTGTGGCAAACAATTTGGAATGTCGTGGAATTTGAAAACACATTTACGTGTACATACGGGTGAAAAACCGTTTGCGTGTCGGTTATGTGTCGCTATGTTTAAACAAAAAGCGCATCTTTTGAAACATTTATGTTCAGTGCATAGAAATGTAATTAATGAGAATACTATTGGCCCAGGGGGTGAGAGTGGCAGTCGATTCAACTGTTGTTTCTGCCAATTAAGCTTTGATACTCTCCAAGAACTCATAAGACATTTATCGGGGGCACATAATAATTTATTACTAAGTAAAAATTTGCATGAGTAACCCAGGCTTGCTCGATTTCACGTCTCCCAACTCATAGGTCTATAGATATACATTTATTTATTTAATATTATTTTATAATTCTGCCAGAAAAAGTGAATTCATACCTCAATAAATTATAATTTTTTGAACATAAAATAATAAAGTAGGTGCATTTGTTTTCCTACAGTGATGTCCAAATATTTCTCTCTTTAATAATAGTTTGTGGAATTTTTCCTTATTTTATAAATTTAGTTTTCGACAAATTATCAATAAGTATCAGAGGGGTAACCTAAGAAGAGGTTGGGGCCTGCGTTTTTTCCACTGGTTGGAAAAATTTTAATTTAAAAAAAAAATCAAACAAATAAATTGTGTCAATTAACAAATTTTATACTTGTGGTCGAGGGGAAAAGGTGTAAAACCAAAAAGCCAGAGGATGTGGGTTCGATTCTCCAGTCAAACCTATAAAATTTTTTTCAAATTATATTGGATATCTCTTCATTTAAATAAATATGAGTCTCATGAATGGTGAACTGACAATTCATCCAGCGAACATAGAACAGAATATGTTCATTAACTGATTACTCACTGTATTTAATAGCAAGTTTCGATACTATAAAGAAACATTCTCAGATATATTGATTAATGAGAGTAATATTAAAAGCTTTGAGGATGTCATTGATAAGCCCCGAAAAATTCATCTTACAATAAATAATTAAAGGATGGCGCTTAGTAAATCATTTTTGAGCAAAAAATATATGCTCAAGATTTTTGGTTGTCATTTGGATTAATCAATATTATTTTGTGAAATATATTGATTAGTTAGATTAGGCTATGGGCCTCCTGAGAGCCGAACCAATGATCCCTAACCTATCGATTCCTATCCTTAGCACCAAAGATTCGGGTGCCTGATCATATTTGAGTAATATTTTTTGATAATTTGAATCATCTTCTCTCCCAAAAATAAAAATTGAATTGGAAAAAAAGCATACGAATTGTAATTCATCTTAAACCTTTAAAAAATATTCAAAATAGAATATTATGATCTCATAATATTAATAAAACTTCTTTTTGCAACACTGGCAGAAAATGAATAACGTGAAATCGAGCAGAATTTTAAAAAAAAATGAGAACAAAAATAAATGAGTGCAATATTTATTTAAGAGAGGCTTAAGAAAGACACCTTCTAATGGAACATTCCATATTTTTTTCTATTGTATATTGTAAATGTATATAAATATAATTTCATAAAATTTAGTTTACGACACTGCCAATGATAAAGTGCCTAGAAAGTAAGTGCATAAAAAGTGATAAGCAGCATAGTGATATAAAAACGAAAATGATAGTTCTCAAAATAATAAAAGAAACCAATATCCACCGTTGAATTTTGTTCAAATACTTCTAATATTATTAATATCAATAGGAATAATGTAAATAGTTTATTAAAAAAACAGGTAGTATCATATCATTTGCATTTCCTTTTATTATATCATATGGGAATCAATCGAATTGATTCTCATTTATAATATATTAAACGGAAATAAAAAAATTATAAATATTTACCGCTGTGTTCTTTTAATTTAATTTTTTTATATTTTATTATTATTATTACATAATATGTAGAGAGAAAGTCGATGCACAAAATGTAACAAGTATTTTTCTTTCTTGTAAATGAATTGTTGTTAGGTCCATATGAGGTATTTATTGGAAAAATTAATTTTTTCTGATTTTTTTTTCGAAATGTAACCAGGGCTGTCAAGAGGGGGAGGGGGAGAGACAAACAGACTCATATTAAGGAAAAGGCCTATCGGAGGTTCGCCTGGGATTCCAAGATTAGAGGGGGAGTGGAAATTTCTTGTTCTGCCAAAAATTAATAACAAAAAATAAGAAAAAATATTTATAAATTGTCAGAAATCTTATTGGAAGTTTGTAGGATTGATGGTCCTGGTTTCAAAAATGTAATTGTCTGGGGTTAAAGATGTGTCATTGACAACAAGGGAAGAGTATTCGAATCCCTAGCCAGTTCGATAAAAATTTATTGGTATAAATAAATATGGCTGGAAAATACTTATCAAAATTAATTATTTAAAATTAATTTGTATTTATTATTTTCTTTAGTGGAAGCACTTCAATCTGTAGATGATACAAACTAAGATATAGGCTTAGGGCAAAGAGGAGCATTTCCATATATGGACCTTATATGAAAAATGGAAAAATTATGCAAAAGCCGGCATTTAGCATAGCAATATTAAAGTTTTGATTTGCAATTTATTTTAAAAACTTTTATCATTTATTAATTATATTTAATTTTATTATATTATACCCCAATCTAATTATTATCTGTATCTACCTCACCTAAATACTAATTATTATCTTGTATTAGGGAAGAGGGGTTAATTTGAATATTGTTAAGGCGCAGAATCAACATCAAGAATTCAAAATTAATAAAGAAAATAATTTTAGAAAAACAACTCTTTGCTATGATGCCTATTATCAAATTAATCCTAATCTACAATTGTTTGATTTAAATTAAGAAAAATTACTTTATTTGGTAAATTCAATTTATTTAGTTCGACGATCACTGATATTTATGTTCTTTGTTTCTGTTAGTACGGTGGGATGAATTGATGATCCCTTTTACTCGCCAATTTATTAATACTAATTAAATTCCACAAAGAGTTTGTTAGCAAAAGAAACTTGATTGTCCACTAGAGAAAATGCGAACTAGCCAAACACGTTTAAATCTTCAATTTATTTTCTAACTAAAAAGACATAAAACTTCGATTTATCGTTTCAAGGAATTAAAATAAATGCCATTCACCCCAGAATATTTTATTCGGCTTTGAAGATTCGGAGAGTAGACGTCACTTTTCCTCAAAATTGAATTACAACAATTAGACTTGAATTGAAATTGAATTACAACAATTAGGCTTTATTATATACAATATTAGGGGAAAAAACAAAATAATAACAAAAGAAAAATTATAAAGGCAGTCAGTAAGGTTCTCCTCCAAACTTCATAAAAATCATAAATATGCATCGTTCTGTCGTTTAATTCTCTTTTGAACAAATTGATTAGTGTTTTTTAAAGGATGCTATTGAGTCCAGACTATATAGCAATGTTCCATTTGCATTAGAAATAAAAATAATTTTTATGTTCGACTCTCAAGAAAAAAATCCCTAATTAATCCTGATCGTTTTTCAGATCCTTCTTTCTCTATATTTTTCGAAAAAAGATAGATCGATAGTCCGGTATATATTAAATAAAAGTTAAGAAAAGTCTTATAAAAAAGAAAATTTGGTCAAGTCAGATTGTTGTCAAACTGTATTCTGTGATAAGAAATTGTGCTCGACTTTCCTCTTCTCATGAATTTAGTACAAAGCAATGTTGTTGATAAGGAAAAAGCATTTGCGGACTTCCATGGATTTTCTCTTCTCTTAACAGGATCTCTTTAAAATGGGAACTGCCCTTTTTTACTTTCTTTTATCTATTAATTTTCTACTCCCCCTCCAGCCTCACCCCTTGTTTTTATTTTCACCTTTTAAGAGAAGTAATTCATAGGATGCTTAAAATTTTTATTTTGCTTTTTATTTGCTTCGGTGGTGGGAATTTCTATTTTTTTTAATTTTAGATTTAATAAAAAAACAATGCAAATTGGACTACATCCGCAAATGTATATATATATATAAAATAAATAAATAAATAATCCATATATAAATACGTAATAATAAATATATTTTTTCAAACAGGGATTAGATAGATTAATAAAAAAAAATTGTCTTGACAACTTTTCATGACCGGAAAGTTGTTGTTGTGAACTATTTTTAAAAGGAATCTCAAATTGAAATTAATGCATCTCAATGTTTACATATATATATATATATATATTGTATAAGTAAGAAATGGCTGATGATGATGATTAAAGCTAATTTTTTTCTTTTGATTATTGTGGCGCAAACTGCACCAAAGATGTAATTGTACAGTTGCATTTCGACAGGTGATTCATTTTAATTTATTTTTACTACAATAGAAACAAACACTCTGTAAATATATTGCTAATAATATTTATAAAAACCTAAAAAAAAAAAGAAAAAAATAGATAAAAAAATTTAACATTCAATTTCCTTTATTTTTACTCTATTCCTTTTTTTAAATTTAAATAAATAAATGTTAATCTTTAATAAGAATCACTTTTTGGATAGGCCCACATAGATAGTTTCAGAGAACAATTTTGATTTTTGGTGGCTAAGAGAGGCAATATTCGTTCTCTGAAAAGCGTTTTTTTAGCAGTGTTTCAGTGTTATCATCCGCGGATCCTACCAGAGAAAAAACAAATAAATGTTTTTTCTTGTCCGGAATTTCTTTTTTCTCATATCCGGAATTTCATTTTATTTTTTTAAAGTTTTGTCTACAAAAACAAGTGTCCCCTACTTTAAGAACATTTTAAAAACATTCTAAAAAAGAAAAATAATTAAAAAAAATATATATATGCAAAAATAATGTAATATTATAAATAAAAAAGGGATAACAAAGTGGAAATTCATGACAGGAAAAAAGACCTGCCTCTCCCAAGCTTCTCTTGAAACTTAATATATTTTTTAAGCGGTGATATGGCGGAACATGCAAACATGCACAATCTGTATCAAAGGAAAGGAGAATGAAGAACTCGCATAGAAATGAAAAATAAGGTCTATATTTTCTCTCTAAAAAAAAAAAAAGGTAAAATAGATTGAAAATTCTGGTAATTAGTAAAATTTTGTTCACAAGGTTTACTTAAAGAAGTTAATTAAATTAAAAAATGGGAAAAAATTGGTCTATTTTAAAAAATAACTTCAAAATTTTTAATGTGGAATATTGTACTTTTTTCTTAATGTCACTTTTAGGATACTAGCCTAGGTGAAATGTAGGGAAGCGATCGATACGGATTTTTTAATGCATTGCTATGCCAGCGTGTGCGCGAGCCTTAAAAATACGGAGAATATACAACCAAGTGCTTTTGATTGCCTAACTGCCGGGGGAAGCCAAAGATAACATTAAAAACAAGACTTTCTCACTATATATTACAAATATAGGTAAGAGAAAGTAAAAACCATCATTCATTGAGGATTGTTGAATGGGCTCCAGCCTTGAGGCCTAAACAAGCAACAAATCAATAATCCAGAACTCAAATTATGAGTTTACAACTAACTCCTTCAAGTGGGTTGTCCTTTGATCTAAAGGAAGAGGTCTCGCCTTACGAACTAAAGGTGGTTCGCTTCCCAAAAATTTATTTATATTTTAAATCTTGAGAAGAGGAGGCAGTGGTTAAGACAGATAAGCTGCGGATTACGGATCTAGTGTAGGAAAATAGCTCAGGTTCAAGAGTTCGGCTCCGCAAAAAATTATTTCCAACTGAAGTCTCCACCTGAGATAAGAAAGTGAGAGATAATATCACCCCTAAAAGCCCAAGTGGTATTATAATGGCTATTTCTGGCCTCAGTGAGCCTTCCAATGGAGGGTTGCAATCAGCTAAACCTAAATCTTGAGGAGCTTTACTTTGTCCTTTTTTGTTGTTAAATTAAATGCTGAAAACTCATTAGAATTCAAAAAGCAATCAACAAAAAAAGAACAAAGTATAAACATCTAAAATAAACACATTTGTCTCGTTTTCTTGTTTTTCTAAATAATTAATAAATAAATAAGGATGGAGTCTAAAATGGCCTCAGATGCCCAAAATATTCATCAAGTATTCGTCTATCAAGTGTGCTCCTTTTTTAATATTAGTGTATATGTTCAGAATACTTTACTAAAGAAATTTAAATAATTTTGGCTTTTTAAATATTAATAGATCTATAGAATTTTATTCAAATTCAGATTTTATTAATTATATAGGAATTTTATATTCAATGGAGAGAAAAAAGTGTGACCACAGTTTGGGAAATGTTGATTACCGTATTAGCTCGAATATAAGACGATGTATTTTAATTAAAATATCATTAAAAGATAAAGGTCGTCTTATATTCACACCTTTTAATTTCAATAATTTCCGTAGATGATCAGATCGATTATTAAAATTAATTAATTGATTAATCGGCGATTAAAAAGGTCTATGATCGTACTTAGATATGTTTGTGTTTATTTTTTACTTTTTTTTTTTTACTTTTGTATTCTTTAATAAATTTATATAAAAAAAATAAATAAAATAATAAATGAATTTATGTAATGTTAACTTTTCGTATGTCGTCCTATCAATTTATCAAGTCTTTTTGGCATCTGAGACCATTTATACTTTAAACAATTAAATTATATATTATTTAAGATACTAATTTATCAGGCATATTTATTTATACTAAGGTATATACAAATGATTTAAATAAATTATAAATTTATAAATAAATAATGGGCTACCTGAGATTCGAACCTGAATCTTGAGTTTTAGGTTATTATCAATATTGAGAATATTTCTCGCCACGAGATGCGAGCTATGTTGACCTATAATCGCGAAAAATGATTTTTTCTGATTCGATAAAAATATTGAACTCGTCTTATAATCGGGATCGTCTTATATTTGAGCTAATACTTACGGTAAGTAAAATACTTTTAATATAAAACTCAAATTTTGTAAAAATATTGATTATGGTAATTAGAAAAAAAATTTAATTAATATTTTAATTGTACATTTGTTAAAAATCCACATTTTAATTAATTTTTTCCTTTTTAATCCCTTTTACTTTTACTTGGCCCAAACAATGCTTTATTTGTGTATTTTTATTTTTAGGTGGTTTGATAGATTTTAATAAATTATATTCTTTTTTAACTTAAATTTTTTAAATATTTATTCTATATAATAATAAAATGTCTGTCCATCCGCCGTCTGTCAGTTTCGCTCTGTTTCTATATGTTCCTTTTGTTATTTTCAATGAAATTTCCGTCCGTTTGTCCCTTCTGCTGTTTTTCGTACTTGTCACTGAAATTTTGAAATGGAAATGGAAATACGGAGATATGTGATCCAAATGAGAGAAATTAATTTGTGAAAATACAAAGTCACATAGTAATTAGCAGCTGGCAAGTCTTGGTCAATAGTCAGAAATAAAAAAAAGCAAAATATAGTATGATTTTAAGGGAAGTTTCGCTTATAAAATTCTTAGTTTTTGGCAAACAACTTTTTTCAAAAAAATGTATGAACAAAGAAAGGTCAAGGGTGGCCAACACGGTGGGCCCTACTAAGCGCCCGTGACGCCCGAATCATCTAAAAAGTATATTTTAAAATGCAAATTTTTTAAATGAATATAATAATAAATTTAAAAAAAAAAAAAAATGTATAATAATTAAAAATACAAAAAAAAAATATAGCCAAACACATTTAAAATTTAAGTTAATTCTAAATCGAGTCTTTGAGAAAAATCTTGAAAATACTCTCCTTTTATTCTGATTTATTTTCAAAATAAATAAAGAAAAAAAATTTTTTTTAAACGGTGTTTTATTTCTATCATGATTAAAGAATAAATAATTAAGTAATATCACGACCTATATAATATCGGAGCATCATCATCAGGTTTATTTAAATACGATGCCTGAGGAGTTGATGGCTTGAAATGAATAGAAGAAGAAGAACAAAAAAAAAAGTACAAGAAACAGGTATTGTGTGTGTTGTTTTTATAGTCAAACGTAGCGGTGAGATGAGTTCAGAGAAAGGGCAAGTTCCCAAAAAGAACAACAAGGAGAGGAGGACGAGAGAAGAAGAGGTAGGTTGTGTCCGGTTAAACGAGTTCCTTAGAGACCAACAACTCTGCTCAGAACTGTTCCTTACCTGTGTCGTTACATCATCAGAGAGTTTATTATGCATTTCTTCTAATAAAATAGCTTTCTAACTAAATATAGTTTAAAAGGAATTTTCAAGCGGTTTTTAAATATGAACGAACGATTAAAAAGAATGTTTTTTTTTTAATTAAAAGAAAAATGTATATACAATATAAAAATAAAAAATTATAGATTATATTCAGAGGAGCCGATTAGTCGAGGAATTAAAGATAGTTATATTCTGAGACTAAGAGAAATTTGGTTCAATACAAACCAATTATTCAAAAATGGCAATTTTATTTTGACATCTGAGCCTATTTAAACCCCGTTCCTATTTATTTAAACCAATATAATTTTATTTTTAATTTATCAATATTGTTATATGAAAATTGTCAAATCGATAAAACATCTCATATAAGAGAGAGTTAATGATACTCCAAAATATTCAGAATCTAATAAAAAAATTTTGATATATGTATAACGATTCAGACGCAAATCTAAAAAAAGATAAGGATTTCTGGATTTAGAATAAAAGGGCTTTTAAGAAAAGATGTGATTTGGAAGAAGAAAGAAAGCCCATTAGGCTAGGTGACCGGGCGACCCTGACCGCTCCGCTCGGTCAATCGCCTCCGAATCTCTTCCGGACCCTCACCCATCCATGGTCCAGAGGCCATCACCCTCTGGGCACTTGGAATAACACTCAGGATTATTAACTCTATCTGAATAATAAATTATTTACTGTTATAAAGTATATAAAAAAATATTTACTCTCTTTCTTTAACAGCTAAAGGGTTAGTTGAATAATGAATGTATGATAAACAAAAAGTCAAATACCCAAATTTCTTTGATATTTATGAAAATGTTTGTAATAGAATGAGATTTAAAATCATTCTTTATATATTCTTTTCAGTAGTTACTATATATACAAGGAACTGTTCAGTATCGTTAAATTGTTATGTATTTTGTTTTAAATATTTGCTTCAAGATCGAAGGATTAGTGGTTTGCTTATCGAATAAGTGATAAAATTTATTTAAAATATTTAGCTAATAATTAATTTAAATAAATATTTTTGGATAATGAATATCGACAGAATTATCTATATCAGGGGTCTCCAAACTACGGCCCGAGGGCCACATCCGGCCCGCGGACAGATTTTTTCCGGCCCACGGAGAGCTAGCATACTTGAAAACTCCTTTTAGAGAACATATTT